>CAXIUB010000127.1:0-92038 GCA_964034835.1 Muscina levida | reverse complement strand
ATAGTTTGTTAGGCCGTGCCGTGCCAGTGTATGTGTATTTGTTTTGGTTAGTTTTTAGTCGATCTTACTGTATATTATATCAATTTACGTTAGTGTATCGAATGATACATCAAATTCGGCTAAAGATCAGAAAAGTGTTTTTTATTTTTTATTGTTTGATATTTTTGGTCAATACACTGGCACGGCACGGCCTAACAAACTATATGCTTACTAGTAGGCTTAGTTTATCAATAAACCTTGTAAGAAGCTTGAGCTTGTTACAGCAAAAATTGGGCGGGATCGGATCAGTAGGCGTGGCAAACAGCTTCAAACTTTAAACGTCTGTGTTTTTTCAACTATCAGAGGTATAAAGACGCTATATATTGTATATATGTTGTCCATACTGTTCGAATTACAGGCAAGGGGGAAATGCTTGTATGAGACGTGGACGGTACATTAAGCACATCATATTTATTATTTGTCAGTAAATTTTTATTACAGTAACTTTCAGTAACTTTTTATTACTACTAAAATGTCAAATACTGTGCTTGAATTGTTCATTATGAGATGAGAATATTGTTATAAATTTTTAACTGTCAAAAGAGGAGTTTTGAATGAGAGGTGGGAGTAGCTTTTGTCCCGATTTTGATGTTCTTAGAAAATAGAAGCTAGTATTACTTATTAACCTATTTAAGCTTTATAGCTATTAAATTAGTGTTGTAATCGCAATGAGTAGATTTAGTTTGATCTTGCTCATCTTAGAGATTAACCCACCCTTAGAGGATAGAAGCTTGTACACCAAATTTCAGCTCAATGCCTCTTGAACTACGACTGTAGTCCGACAGATAGCCGGACACTTCCAAAAAGGGTGATTTTGAGGATGTAAGTTGGCATATCAAATTTCAACTCGGTATTTCTTAAACTACAGTTAGAAACACGGGGACAGAAAGAGAAGTTTCTGTATAAACTTGCTCATCTTAGAACTCAACCTCTGCTTGGAGGAGAGAAGCTTGTAAACGAAATTTTAGCTCGATAGCTCTTAAAACTAGCAGTATATTTGTAGGACCGGCCGTGGCATAGTGGATAGAGCACGCGACTACCTTGCGGGAGATCACAGGTTCAACTCCTGGCTCCAGTCATCTTAACAGAAAAAAAACATTTTTTTCTTTAATTGTCGGCTCCCCTCGAATGATGTCGACAGCAGCTTCGAAGTATTAGTGTCGAGTCAATCGGCGTGTCCAGTAAGAGCTAGTCAAACAGTAACGTTTGCATTTGCCGATAAACAAGTAGATGCCTTTAGTTGTGAATCTAAAAATAAAAAGCGTGTTTTTTCACAACAACGCGAGAAGCTATTCCATACCTCATTCATGGGGTGTAAAGAGAAATTAAGTAATATTTGCAGGGCAGTCACCAAAAAGGGAGAGTTTGTATGGGATGTGGGAGTTGTTGTTGACCTATCTTGCTCACCCAAAACTTAACCGCCGCTTTGAGGATAGTAGCTTGAATTTCAAATTTAATACCAACCACGCCTCCTTATGGGCGTTACAAAGAACCAAATTGCTGAATTTTAATCAACATAAACTGAACTGAACACGATTGAGCTTTTTTCCTTGAAAATATTTATTTTATACGGAAAGTTCCTTGAGTTGAAACTATTGCAAATATTTCAATCTTACGATAATAAACTTCTGATTCTTCTATTCTTAACATTTGACGATAACAGTAGCGGTTTTCACCCTTTGGGTTAACTTTACAACTCTGTTTAATTTACTACCATTATACATTACAATGCATGAGCGTCTTTTTCGTGTGTATTGTAAACTTTTGAATCAGCTGATTTTTATACCATCACCCTTAGGGATGAGGGTATATATCATTTGATACGAAAAAAAGTGTAACGCATTAAAGGAGACGAGTTAGATCCCAAGTATCTTAAGACCAAATTCGTTTCAGAACTTTTTAAGAAGAATAAGCTATGTATGTCTGTCTGGCTGGCTGGCTGGATGGCTGGTCAGCAGGATAACTCGAGTAAACCTTAAACGATCGGTATAAAAAATTACCAGTATTAATATTTTTCGAATCGAACTTATGGGATTGTAAATGGGCAGAAGAGACCCACCCGTTCTGGTACCTCCCATACAAAATTACCTATTTTTGGATAATTAATATTTCTTCCATAGCTGGCAAACAGACCATCGGAAGATATGTAAATTTGGTCAGATAATTTATCTTGCAATAGTAGACAAACCCTAAGAAAGCAGAAACATTTGCCACACCCCTTCTGGTACCTCCCATACAAATGACCGAATTGACCCTTATAGTTTTACATAAATATCTTTTTTCAAGTAAACTGAGATCACTCAAATTTTGCGTATAATGTTTGCTTATGAAAATTAGACTCAGATATGAATATGGACTATATCGGTTCACGCCTTCTGGCACCTCCCAACTTCCAAACGGACACTCGGGGGGTTATGAAAAATGGTCGATAAATTAATGTTGTGATAGGAGGCAAAATCTCAGAGAGCCTAACTATTTGACACACCCCTTCTGGTACCTCCCATAAAAATGACCGAATTGACCCTTATAGTTTTACATACATATCTTTTTTGTAAGTAAACTGAGATCACTCAAATTTTGCGTATGATGTTTGCTTATGAAAATTAGACTCAGGTATGAATATGGACTATATCAGTTCACGCTTTTTGGTACCTCCCATACAAAATGAGTTTGTTTGGAAAATTTATATTTATCCCATAACTTCCAAACGGATAATTGGGGAGTAAAGAAAATTGGTCGGTTAACTTATGTTGTGATAGGAGGCGAAATCTTAGGAAACCAAACTAGTCGACATACCCTTTCTGGTACCTCCCATACAAATGACCGAACTCACCCTCATAGTCTTACACACATATCTTTTTTGAAAATACACTGAATTCAGTCAAATTTTGCGCAAGTTGAACGGCTATGAAAATTTGAATCAGGAATGAATATGGATTATATCGGATGACACCTTCAGGTACCTCCCATACAAAATGACCTATTTTTGGAAAAATAATATTTCCCCCATAACTTCCAAACGGACACATAGGGGGTAATGAAAATTAGTCGGTTAATTTATATTGTGATAGAAGGCGAATCCTCAGAAAACCTAACTATTTGACACACCCCTTCTGGTACATCCCATACATAGGACCGAACTCACCCCCATAGTCTTACATACATATCATTTTTTGTAAGCACACTGAATGCATCAAATTTTTCGTAAGTTGTACGTATGAAAATTTGAGTCAGGAATGAATAAGGACTGTATCGATTCACCCCTTTTCGTACTCCAATCAAAATTAAATTTTTGAGAAAAATTAATATTTGTCACATAAATTCCAAACCGGCACCTATACCTCCTACGCAAATAAGCCAAGTTTTGGACGATTTTGCACCACATGCGGGGAAAAAATTATACATAGGGAATTTTATTTTAATTAAAAATATATTCATTTCAATAACTCAAGACTTCAACAATATCTTATATTGGGTGATGGTATTTATCAGTCAGTTTACCTGACTGAAATTTCTGTACTGGTTTATTTTGGTTTTTGCCATTTTAAATGCTTAAATACGTAAAAAATTAAGGTTTTTATGCATAGTCTACTAAACTTTTTTAATAATTATCACAAAAAATAATTATCAAGAAAGCTTAGCTGAAAAAGTTGTCAATACGAGGGAAAAAGGGGAATTGTGGGGAAAGACTTTCCACCATTCTCATGTCAATATAAAATGGTTAATTCATGGATTGATGCATGGACATTTTCGGCTGATATCTATTTCGCATGTGGACATTACACATAATTGTAGATATATATACAGCTGATGATGTACCAAAAAAATGCAACAATTCGTCACAAAGGGGTCTGATGATGAACTCGTCATGGAGTTCGAAACGCATCATCCTAGTGAGTGACAATGAATTGCCATTTATATTGAAAATAAATAACCTTTCTGATTATTAAGCTAGATTAACAAATTTAATAATAACAAATTATTATAAAGTGTAAAATTAAAAAGCAAAACAAATATTTTTGGCGATCAGCTGTTGTATTCTAGTAAATTTATCACACATGTTTACTATAGCTTTTTGCGGGATTTTTTCACCACGCCGTAGTAAATAGTTATCTAATACATTTTGTTGTTGCAGTGTTGTAAATGTTAGTACATTAGCAAGATTAACAAGGTCTACGAGGGTACTTTACTACCAAAAGTGAAAACTGCTAGCGTGAAAGAAAATTTCAACTTTTTCTTCGAGAAGTATATTAACATTGTCGCAGTTAAAAACAGTAATGGAAGACAAAGTTCATATCTACCAAAAATACTTAGGACCGCATCAGACCAATGCAAAAAACCCTACTCAATTTGTGTAACTATTGTCATCCAATTGTCATTTTTCCTCGAGTGCAAGAGCTTGGGCGCTTCATTATTGTCTTTGACGTTGCTAAATTTTGAATTATGAAATAGTCGAGATTTCATATTGTTGCTAATCGGAATTTATATTATTTCATTAATTTCGCTTATGACATTGTAGTGGTGTGTATGCTTCTGTTTCGAGTGGTCCTTCTTTATGTTATCCTCCAAGCTCAAGTGCGGGTATTCGTTTGCTATGCGTTATTTTCCTGATCCTTTTATGGGTTTTGGTCGTTTTTTTTTGGCTCGGTATTAAACTTTATGGCTATTCTGGAATACTTGTTGTCACAGCGGCCTTAAACTATCAACAAAAGTTTGCCGTTGTTGGGCTTATTTGGAAGCTTATATGCCAACAATAAAATTTATGCTGTTTAAATTAATATTTGATGCTATACTGCGATTTAATGGAACATTACTGTTATTAAGAGATTAAGTCGAAGCAGCAAAATAGGAAATGTGTCATTTTAAAAGTACTTAGCCTTACACAATAATGATATTAATATTGACATTGTGATTAAAAGGCATTTACTTAAAGAATTTATTACTCCTTCAATGGTGGTTTGCCGAAAAATCTGGTGCGTATTTGTGAATTTGCCAATATCTTAATAGACTTAGTTTAATGGTAATGAAACTGTTGACACGTTTTGTAAGATAGCAAATCTTCAATGTGGTCAACGTTAAGGGAAAGGAAGTGGAAATATTGTACAATATTTTGTATTTGAATATAAAAGCTTGAATAGGTTACTGAGCATCACATGTTTTTTTTTATATATGGTGATAACAAAAGATACTTATTCATCATTTGGCGCACGTAGCAAGGAATTTCCACTTTTCTAGGGAAATAATTAAATTTATTTAACATTATAATAATCTTAGAATTAGCACGTATTGATTTATTTGTATATGTATTTTTTGTAATAGCAATCCTCCGAAACAGCTAGAAAATTTGAATGGATGGACCAACTAACTAAAATTCAGAATGTATTTTTGTTTGATCATGAGATTGGGTAGGTGGGGCTGGTTAGATTTATACCGAAAGTTTGAACAAATGGACCAATTTACTATACTATACATAGCGATACACAGTGCAAACCGGACGATTTATTGCATAAAAAGGTGGGAAAATCCCAATTGGGATAGATTAATTGGAACGACTTTCGGCCGTATGGCCAAATGGCTTATATCTTGATCAAAATATGACTTATTTTAAGGCACTTATAAAAAAAGTGTGTATAACTATGAGGGTGAATTCGGTGTCTACATTAGGAACGCCAGCTCCAATTCGTTCGATGCACGATGCATTCGATCGCGAATTGCAACGGAAGATAGACAATAATCGAGATGCCAACATTATCTCACGAATTCCGCCTATTCTGCCTTTTGCTATGACAAACAATAAATCGCAAGGCCAATCGTTGAAAGTCTGCAGGATTAATCTTGCATTTCCTTGTTTTTTGCACGGTCAGCTGTACGCTGCCTTTTGACAAAATTGTAAAAATACGGATATATTCTGAAATTGTTTTTATTTCTTAAAATTGTGTACGTAGTTTCCAAAATAAGCCGCGGGCTGCACAAAATGACATGGAGTGCCGTATGCGGTCGCGGGTCGCTTGTTGGGAAGGGCCAAACTAGGCTAATAGTAGAATTTATTAAGTTTCAGCAAAACTAACCTTTCCTCTAAGTTAACCATTAGCGTGTTTGGGGAAATGCTGCTCCTATTTAAAATGAACAATTTTTTGAAAACCTTTTTTAATTTTATTCTTAACCTATTGTTACTGCCACATAGTTCTGCTGCCATCTATAGTTAAATCAAAACTAATAATCCACACCATGTTTGGTCAGCCAAAAAGAGCTATAAACTGAGCGCAAATAGTTAAACAAATGTCGGAAAATTATAAAAAAAAGGACTGAAATTATGTATTTATCTTTATATATAAAATTCTAACGTACGTGTGTTGTGACTGAACTCCTCCTAAACGGCTGGACCGATTTGCATAAATTTTTTTGTATGCGTTTGGGTGGCGCCCCGGATGGTTTAGATTTACAATTCGGTCCAATTGGACAAAGGGGCGTGGCACCGCCCATACAACTTGAAAATCAAAAGGACTATATCTCATGAACTATCAGAGGTATGAAGATGAAATTTGGTATATATGTTGTTGAAGCAGTATTAAATTATGCCAAGGTGGAAATGGGCGGTGCCACGCCCCCTTTTAAAAAATCGCTTTGCAGGCTTTTCCAATAGACAGATTGATACGAAAATTTCCCAAGTGGTACTGTTGACCTGTAGATAGTCCCTGGCTATATTTGGTTGTGATTGGATAAAGGGGCGTGGCACCGCCTATACAACTTGAATATAAAATGGGCTATATCTCATGAACTATCAGAGGTATGAAGATGAGATTTGGTATATATGTTGTTGGAGCAGTATTAATTACAGCCAGGGTGGAAGTGGGCGGTGTCACGCCCCTTTTTCAAAAATCTCTCTGACGGCTTTTATAATAGACTGATTTATAAGATAATTTTGGAAAGTGGTACTGATGACCTGTTGTTAGTCTCTGGCTGAACTTAGTTGTGATTGGATAAAGGAGCGTGGCACCGGCCATGCAACTTCAAATTAAAATAGGCTATTCTCATGAACTATCAGAGGTATGAAGATGTAATTTGTTACAGATGTTATTGATGAAGTATGAATTACAGTAAGGGTGGAAGTGGGCTTTGCTACACCCTTTCAAAATAAGTAGTTATATTGCAGTCCGCCTAGAGATATAAATAGTGAGGTGGGCCAATTTTTTTATTCGCAAAAATCGTAACCAAAATCGAAATCTACGATGAAGTCTTAGACAATTTCACCAATTCAGGAGAGCGAATCGGTAATAAATCCTATAGAAGCCCTTTGTGAAGTTTAGGGTGCATATAATCATCCATCTAAACAGCTAATAGAAGTCATCGACACTGTAAACGTAAGTATGACAGGGGACTCGAATTTATGGAACCGTCGCCGTTCTCAGCAACTCGGTCTCTGCAAATTCTGAGAAAAGATCTTGGTCTACATTCATATAAAATCCAACTGGTAGAAGAACTAGAGCAAGTGGATGATCGATTGATTTTTTTTATTTATCATATCATTGCAACTTATTTGAAGGAGAAATGGTTCCAACACGACGGCGTAATATGTCATGCAGCGTGTGAGATCATCACTTTGTTAAGCCAAACGTGGGTGACCGAATTATCTCAAAAAATGGTAATACGAGTTGAATATATAGAAAGTATTCGGGTATATTCTTGGTTCGTATGAGAAGAAGACATGGCAAAGGAGGTTTTTATGGCTAAAGGCATGAAGGTTCAAACGAAAATTTCATTTGCGGTCAATAAGAGAAGGCATAACAAAATTTTATTTTTATGACCAAACAGATAGTTAGTATACAGATGGTTCACGTTATTACGGATCAAAATAAATAATTTTGTATCTTTAGATGAATGTATGTTTCCGATTTGTGGAAGAAGTGGTTTTTCGCCCTACATACAGAAAAAACTTAATCTACATGTCGGCACTATAGATATGACTTTGCTGATGAACTTTTTATTAGCATTTACAACAATAAAAATTAATTGGTTTACTTTAATGTTAAGTAGTTACTTTAAATAAGTTACATAAGTAAATAAACTCAACATATTATTGTCGAGCTTAAGTACCGTTTTAAAGTACTTTGTAGACCTAAATGTGAAATATATTACAAGTTATATGCAATAGCGAAGCTTTGCCGGGCCCACTAGTTTAAATATAAAATAAGAAAGACTTCATTATGAATAAATCTCTGATATATTAATTTTTGTATTAATGTATAACAAATTTTGAGTAAAACGAAAATAGCATCATAAATAAAAAAAATCTTAAATAAAAAAGCCTTTGACATTTTATTTGATATTTTCACAGCGTTTGTGTTTTACAGAACTTGCAATGTGTGGTTTTAACAATTGCTAACTCAATTTTCTGCTGATTTGTTTGAAAATTCTCACTCTTTCAGGGCGAGAAACTTCCATATTGCACGCTACACTAGACTGAAGTAAATATTAACTTTAAACAATGCAAGTAACCGAATTGGATTTTTCATGCCAATATGATAATGAATTCCAACCAAAATTTTTTTGAATTTGACAGAATTTTTGGTGTGGTGATATATATACGTAATACTAATAGCTTTGTAGTTTGCAAGGAAACTGTCGATTTGTTTTATCTACTTCATTTAAGATTTTGTATAAGATACTAGCTGACTCGGCAAACGTTGTTCCGCCGTACAATTATCCATTAGAAGATAATTTGATAATTAAATAAAACATAACGAACGCGTAGAGTGTAGTGATTGGATCTATGACTGCAATTGTAATGCAGCGGTGCAGTCGATTAAAGCCGATAACAACAAAAACCAGACAAAAATTTTTTTTGAATTTAATGTATGTGCTTCATTAATGTAATGGGAAACATATTTACGACCTTATTTATAAAAAGTTATAAGAGGTTTATAAACCATTTTAAGGCAAATTTCGAGAAAACAGTATTCATGAACGATTCACATTTTCAATAAGTTAAACTAGGATTTTCCCTACTTTAAGCATGGTAAAAGTTGACGTTTGTACAATTTATTGTATATTTATGAATTTGAGATATTTATCTTGAGTTTTTCTTATAAGAAGCAGTACAGAAATTTCAGTCAGGTAAACTGACTGATAAATACCATCACCCAATATAAGATATTGTTGAAGTATTGAGTTATTGAAATTAATAGATTATTAATTAAAATTAAATTACTTATGTATAATTTTTCCCTGCTTGTGGTGCAAAATCGTCTAAAACTTGGCTTATTTTTGTAGGAGGTATAGGTGCCGGTTTGGAATTTATGTGAGAAATATTAATTTTTCACAAAAATTTAATTTTGATTGGAGTACGAAAAGGGGTGAATCGATACAGTCCTTATTCATTCCTGACTCAAATTTTCATACGTACAACTTACGAAAAATTTGATGCATTCAGTGTGCTTACAAAAAATGATATGTATGTAAGACTATGGGGGTGAGTTCGGTCCTTTGTATGGGAGGTACCAGAAGGGGTGTGTCAAATAGTAAGGTTTTCTGAGGTTTCGCCTCCTATCACAATATAAATTAAACAACTAATTTTCATTACCCCTCAAATGTCCGTTTGAAAGTTATGGGAGAATAATTAATTTTCCAAAAATAGGTAATTTTGTATGGGAGGTACCAGAAGAGGTGACCCGATATAGTCCATATTCACTCCTGATTCATATTTAAATAACCGCACAACTTACGCATAATGTGACTGAATTCAGTGTACTTACAAAAAAGATATGTTTGTAAGACTATGGGGGTGAGTTCGGTCATTTGTATGGGAGGTATCAGAAGGGGTGTGTCAAATAGTTGGGTTTTCTGGGGTTTTGCCTCCTATAACAACATAAATTAGTCGACCAATTTTCATTATTCCCCAAGAGTCCGTTTGGAAATTATGGGAGAAATATTAATTTTCCATAAATAGGTCATTTTGTATGGGAGGTACAAGAAGGCTTGAACGGATATAGTCCATATTCATACCTGAGTCCCATTTTTATAAGCGAACATCATACTCAAAAGTTGAGTGAAATCAGTTTACTTACAAAAAAGATATGTTTGTAAGACTATAGGGGTAAGTTCGGTCATTTGTATGGGAGGTACCAGAAGGGGTGTGTCAAATAGTTAGGTTTTGTGGGATTTTGTATACTTTTGCAAGATAAATAAACTGATCAAATTTAAATATCCTACGATCGTCCGTTTGGAAGTTATGAAAGAAATATAAATTATCCAAAAATAGGTAATTTTGTATGGGATGTACCAGAAGGGGTGGGGCTATTTTGCCCATTTACAATCCCATAAGTTCGTTTTGAAAAATATTAATACTGGTAAATTTTCATACTGATCCGTTAAGGTTTACTCGAGTAATCCTGCTGACCAGCCATCCAGCCAGACAGACGGACATAGCTCAATCGTCCTGAAACAAATTTGGTCTTCAGATACTTGGGTGATGGTATAAAAAGCCGTTGCATGTATTCATTGTGTAGGCATTTGTCTTCATAATCATTCCGCACATAGAAAAGTATCTAAATAAACACTTTTCATTCATGAATTCCATTTTGAAGAATATATCTTCAAAAATATTTTAAAAATAATGAAATAATATTCGTGAGTTAAAAACAATCAAAACAAGGAAACTATGTAATCGGTATCCGATTATTATTTCAACATGAGGAAAGGAAAATAAATCTTTAAATGCCATTTGTACTTTAACGTCTTTCTTACCATCATGAGAATCGTAGTCAATGTTACAAAAGGGGACATGCGAAAACAGTACTTTTTAGGGCTTTATAATATTTGTATACAGATAGTACTCGACAGGAAAGAATATGAATTGGCAGACAGATTTTTAAATTTCGAAAAGAGATCGGACGGTGCATTTTGAAGGTTATCAGCCCCAACATATTGTTTTTGAGCTTAGGAAGTGTTCCCAAAGTATGTTTGAAAGTGGAATATGTCAGAAGTTATAATTGTGAGACAATTCCGTGAAATATGTTATATAATAATAAATAACACTAATAATACTTTAAATATTTGTCACCTATGCAATAGCGAAGCATTGCCTGGCCTACTAGTAATATAATAAACATTAGGGTAATGTTATAAAATAGGGGGTAAAAACTTCTTCACACTTAAAGTAATTTATAGAAATATATATATCGTTGGAAAGATCTAAGATTCGTCTTCTTTTCAAAACCTTTAAAAAATTAAAAATTGGTTTAGAACTGACTGAGTTATTAGCTCATAAGTGAAGAAAACCCCAAAGTTTTGGTTTTTAAACTGTAAGACAAGATTTTGAGGTGAGGTGTGGTTATGGAAAGCCGTCGGGAGACTGTTTTTCAAAGTATTAAATTTATCAATTACACTATATTGCCAAATAAAAAATCCACATCAGTATTTCTACAATATTTTTAATACCCTCACCCTTAGATATGAGGTAATAGTAGACAAACCCTCAGGAAATCGAAGCGTTTGTCACACAATTTTCGGTACCTCCCATACAAATGTGCGAATTTAACCTCATAATTTTACACGCAAATCATTTTTTGATACACTGAATTCAAACTTGTAATAAAAATTCGACTCCGGTATGAATATGGACTATATCTGCCTTCCCCAAATAATTCCTCCTATACAAAATTACCTACTTTTGGAAAATTTATATTTCTTCTATTACACATTAAAAAAAATATAAGAAGTTTTTAAAAGTGGACACATATTCTCAAACACAACCCAAAAGCGGACCAAAGAAACGAAATTTATGTAGCGACAGTGTTTTTTTATTTTTTTTAATTCGATCAAAGCTGGGAGTTTAACCACATGTTTCAACTAATTTTTCTTGAGTGATATAAAATTATTACTCTAAAACTGATCAATTAAAATTGTATTTAATCTGTATAGTATGGAAAATGATGTCCAAGTAGTTTAGTAGTTTGTAACCAATATAATAAAATTCGGAATTGTTTTGTTTTTGTGTTTGTTATTCCGTGTTTCCTTGGTGTGGTATACCAACCTCAAATTACTTATGTTTCATGGAGTAAAAGTTATATGTCCCCTCGCGCCCGATTGGATGTTCAAACGGTTTATTGTTCATTAAAATGTCATCTGTCACGTAGTATTATTGTGATTTGCGCGTTTTGTGCGCATGTTACTCAAATTTCGTTTTTTTTACCATTATTTTTGGTAATTCGTGCCAAAATTCGTTTTTTAACAAACTAAATGGGGGATAGCTGTAGTAGTAACAGATTAAGCACTTCTAAAAATTGATCAAAATATGAATGACAACAAAATAAATCAGAAAATAAATGAGACAACAGTAGTGCGGCATATAAATCTAAACCGATTTCCTCGAAATTAAATATTTTCCATCTATGACCAACATAAATAAATTTTGTTAACTTTTGCTCCCATCGAAACATATCTGAAACCTGTGCTTTGCGCCTATACTCTACACGAACAGCCGACTTATATGGGAGGTGTTAGAGGTCGTGGGCCGATCGGGACAAAAAAAATTCAAAATTTGTTTGTGTTATGCCTACTAACTGTGCGAAGTTTGGTCTGTTTTCTTATCTTGTGATCGTTAAAATTCTCTGAAAAACTAAACGAAAATTAACCAACATAGTTCTATTCTTTACCCAGCAAAATATCTTGTTGCAAATAACCAATTGCAGAAGAACTTTTACTGATAAAGAACAAGTTCCCCTTTCGGTTGCACAATATATTATTTTTGTTTGAAATTGTCCCAAAACCAACAGGTTCTGTAATGTCGAATTAGAACATATGCCTGTTGCTTGGAATCTGTTGTGAAATGTATTACTTCATAAGTGATTTTTATATGGTGCATTTTAAAATGTAATTGGTTCTCAAATGGGTAAATGGAACACATAATTAATCTATGGAACTAGTTCAACATTATATTGCATAATGCGAAACTGCAACCAGCTCTTATTGCATTTAATCTTCCGATAACCTATGGTAGAACTTATTCCAAAAACCTATTATAACATTGATTCTTCAAAACAAATTTTTTAAAATTTTATTGATTTTATTGAGAAAATTAAACATTAAGTGAGAAAATTAAACATTGCAATTCATTTCTATTTAAAAATATTAAGAAACAATTAACTAGATATCAGACAGACATTATTTCAATCAAAATTTTGCATTTCTTCGCCTAATTTTTCGATTTTTCACCAACAACCTGTTTCGGTTTCTTTGATAGGCATTTAGCTTTAAAATAGTTGTTTTTGGCGGCTTTAATAGCAATTCTTAAATCATTTTTAAATTCGTCTCTATTATAGTCATTATTTTTGGCTGCAGCACCTATGAAAACAAATATAATAAGCAATAGAAAAACACAAATTATAATGTTTACTTACAATGCAAAATGTCAATGAATTTCACATAATCCCACAATCGTTTCTTATTATGGACTCCATCGACATTAAAATTAAGAAGAACTAGCAGCCCCGGCGAACTTCGTCTCGCCCCAATTTTATGCCTTCAGATAAACTCAGTAGAGAATGTTTGATAAACAAAGTTTTTCGATTAGATTTCCGCCACAAAAACAAACAACGACTGCGGTTCTCCAAAACTCGAAAAGCCAACGTTCAGCTGACCGCACGTAAAACAGGGAAGTTCGAGATTAATCTCACATAGTTCCAACGATTGGCCTTGCGATTTATTGATTGTCGTCGGGGAATTGGAATGGATGATCGGTTGGAATTATCTGATTCGTAATCTGATTCCTCTTCTTTAAATTTGTTCTTGATGTCTGAAATCACATTTTTTTTATCAGATTCTTGACCGTACCGTTGCACAATTTCGGTTGATTCAGATTCCGCAATATGATTATGATCGATCTCACCTTTACCTGTAAATTATACGGCACATTAAGCTAGTGTAAAATTCGGTCGGATTGTTGGTCGCTTCATCCTCTACGGTCACGCTGTAAACAGATTTGTACGAATGCAGTTCTCAAGCGATTTAACTTTCTAATTTGAAATTCTAGCTATTGATATCTTTATTCTTCGCTGTTAGTAACATACTGCCCGTGAATTAATCAAATCGAGATTTTTATAATTTTGTGCAATGTCATGAGTTACTTTTTCAACTATGTGAACTGGCAAAAATTTGCAGGGAACGATATCAATTCAATCGAAACATCAACCCGAATTTGCCCATTGCCAAGTGCTAGCAGTTGTTTCAGGAATTCAGCAGAAGATGGGAGGTTCTGGAATAGGCCCCTAATTTTTGGGTCAATTACAACTTCTTGACATTGACGACGTATTCAAGCATGGTTTTAGTAAATCAGCAGCATTAGACATTTTGAGCAAAATCATAGCCCCACCAAATCGTTTTAAATCCCGTCGTAAATCCTTTATCGCTCAGTTAACTACTTCCTTAGCTCGTTTATTCGTTATCGCGCATTCATCCAAAATGTTTATTTGGCACTCCCGCATCTAATTCGCTGTTGCGAAATTCTTGGTCATTGTGTGCTTTGGCTTTTCAGCCGTGAGCTTAAAAGCGGAATTTGCAGTTCGAATGCCTTCCAACAATGTGGCAGGTATGCCAAAGGGTGTAGCGGCTAACGTTATTTGAGATCTTGACCAAATTGTTTCCGGAATCGACATAAAAATGTCTTGGCTGTCCCAGTCGGAGCATCGAGAAAGTAAATGCCTCCAGTTTCATCTTGTACTCGATATTTAACAGCAGAAAATTTGTTCGATCTCTTCCGGTCAGCTCATCTGGATTAAAGTCTTGCTCCCGTTAAAATTCGCGATCTAATGCGTCTTGAATCGAATGATTTGGCGCTGGCATTCCCAACGTCGAAAGCAGATTGCCGCACATCCCGTCGGGTTCGACGGATTTTTTATCCAAATATTATGTACCTCGTTACCAACCAACATTTAACCTAACATCGTTCAAAACCATCAAATCATGTGAATATTGCAAAATTTTGTCGATAAAAAAAAAAACAAATTTTTTGCACTTTCGGATTTTTTTGATTTTTTGCCTAAGAATTTTCTATTTTTCCACTCGAAAAACTATTCCGTAACAACTGCACACAAAATTCCATACAAAAAACCAATTTTCGATTTTTCCAATTTCCCGACTTTTGCGAAGGATTTTTCCAAAACTATCTTGTAAAAAGCTAATACCAATTACGAACAATTAAATACAAATTGAGGAAAAGAGGCCAGTCGTTCTCTCTTGAAGAATTACTACACACCGTTTTCATACATATAGATTTCACAAAAAACCTAATTTTTCCAAGGATCACACGAATTTTCCACCTTAACGTCGTCTAAAATCAACAAATCAAGCGATACAATGAAAATTCAAATTTTTCGAGTTTTTTCCAGAATTTTCCGAGTTTTCCACCAAGAATTTTTCTATTTTTCTATTCGAAAATTCATTTCGGAATGATTATCATAAAATTTCACATTTATGTAAAATTTCGTCGAATAAAATTCAAATTTTCGGAGTTTTGCCATAATTATCCAACAAAAATTTTAAATTTTTTCAACCGAAAAGCCACTGTGGAACAATTGCACACAAAATGTTATACAAAAATTAAATTTGCGATGCAAAATGTTTTCGAGAAAATTCAAATTTTTCGAGATTTTCCGGAATTTTCTGAGTTTTCCACCGAGAATTTGTCTATGTTTCCTTTCGGAAAGTCATTTCGGAAAAATTATCCAAAATTTTTCACTGTTAAATCTTCTAAAATTATCAAATCATACGATAATATGCAAAATTTCGTCGAAAAAACAAATACAAATTTTTTGAATTTTTCCGGAATTTTTCGCATTTTTCAACAATAATTTTCCATTTTTCTATTCGAAAAGCCATTCTGTAACAATTGCACACAAAATTCCATACAAATAGGCAATTTTCGATTTTTCCAATTTTCCGACTTTTCCGGAAGATATTCCCAAAATTTTCTTTCACATAAACCTGCTCCTAGCAATAACGAACAACTGAAAAAAAGTTTGAGCAAAATCGGCCCAGCCGTTCCCAATTGATGAATTACTATACATTTTTGCCACCATTTTTATATATATAGATATCAACTGAAAGAATAGAATCTAACTTTCGCTTCAGTCCACTAACGGAAATAATAGATTTGAGAGAAGATATCTATAAAAAAAAAGTTTATTAAGAATGATAATATTTTATTTTCCACATTATCAACATACCATTTCCCCTTTATTTTGTTCGGTAATTTCATTTTCAAAATCGTTTAAAGCCTTTTCATCTTGTAGGGGAAACTTGTTTGCAAATTTTGGTAGCGAGAATTGAGATGATAATATATTTCGGAGTAAAACTGATTGTTCGCCAATAATGTTTGACACTGTTGTACTTTGAGCTTCATTGTTTGCTGAACACCATTTAGAAAACATAATACATAGAAAAAATATTTTGAATATTAAGAACTCCATACTTACCATTTAAATTTGCTACATCTTCAGAAACTTTGTTTAATTTTTGCAATAGTATCTGAAGGAGAAAGTATTACGCAGTAATTAATATAAGTTGATAAAACAAAAACCAAAAACTTACTTTTCATTTCAGCAACTTCCGTTGTCAATGTAGCTAGTTGATTTGTAATTTCCTGCAAAATTTCAGACTCTACAAGTAGTTTTGGCGTTTTAATTTTGGGTGGCATTTTGAAATTATAATTATTCTAGAAGTGGAAGAATAATGAATCCATTTGTAAGTGGCAATAAGAAACATTTTTGTCTTATGTCCTGTATATAAAACATTTTTTGACTACCATATTGTACTTCATGGTCAACAAAAAATATGCCCAAATGAGATGAAAGAGTTGGGTACGTAAAATATTCAGTTTTATTAACCAATTCTCTTCCAAAAAATGAATTGTCCGAGAGTAATTCATCTATTTCGACATGGGCTCCAAGTCTATTGCATATCAGGTTGTTGGGATATTTTGTTGAAAAATAAAAACTGCTTTTAAAAAAAGATTTAATTGTACCTCTACTATCCTTTTTGATACAGTCGAGTTTCTCAGGTTTAATGATTAAAGATGTTGAGAACTGATTATAAATCTGTTGTTCCAAGTGTTTTGGCATTCGTATTTTCTTTTTTATACTTTTCATAAAATTCTCAAATTTATATGATGAAAACTCGCCTAAACAACCATGGTTTCTAACACAATCTACCAAATGTAAAAAGTTGTGTACATTATACGAAACTGAAGATTCTCCATATATTTTAGGAAACTCTTGTACAAAATATGAAATTAATTCATCCGCTTTTCCTAAGTTGTCCCTAAATGTTTTGGGACATAAAAGCATACGATATGAACAACTAAGGAGAAGAAAATGGTTAAATATTTGCTTGCTAAAAAAAACTTTAACCACCGCAATACCCCAATATAAAACAAAATTCTTGAATTCAATAGCTTTCCACCTTAAGAGCTCACTAACAGATCGAGTTTTTCGACAGAAATCATTTGGTATGTATGGCAACAAAGATGTTAAAGCGGACGAGTATTCAGCGACCTTTGATTTCGGCCTAAGTTGTTGTATTAAAAACACCAACATCTTTTTTACAACTCCCAGATCCACGAGATGCATTGGATCTAAAGGAAATTGCGTAACCATTTTAATTCCAATGTCTTCTAGAGCCAAGGTTTGATCGATATACATTTTCTTGTGGTAAAGAATGTCTGTTCTTAGTAAAAACTCATTATCACTTCTAAGAGAGCCGGATTTAGTACTATAAACTGTTCTATGATTTATGCTGCGTCCATTTTAATGACACTTGGAACAACCATTAAAGCCATTATGTCATATGGTGCCACAAATAAAAGCCCTTGCCGGTGCATCTGCAATAAAAGCTCTAAAGTTTACAGTTATCATTTTTCCATTAATTAACAACCCATTTTTTATAAGCTCTTTACTCTCGTAAATGAAATCATGGAGGTATTGGTTTATACAAGTAGGTTTGCTTGGACCTACATATGTTCCAATTAAAAAAACGTCTACTTGAGGGAGATCAGCAATATCTCCAAGAATAGGCCATAGGCCCGTTGAAGAACTCTTAAAAATTGGAAGTCCGTCGATCCCTACATCTATTTCCAAACTGCTCAAGTTTTGTTTTGAAATTATGGAAGAAATTTTCTTTAACTGTTTTGATAATCCAATGTGAATATATGAACCAGGTGATACTGTACGTTTAATACATTTTTCTTTGCGTTGAAGCAATCCTGGAACACTGGAAGGAACGTTTATTTTCTCTGATTTGAGGATCTTAAGCAAATTTGTGCACGTCTTAACCGGAACGTTATGGTTCGCGTACCATTTTTTTAATTTAAAACGAAGCCGTTCAGACGCACTCATGTTTACTGACGATCGCCTTCTTGAAGACACAGGACCCACATTCGAAATTTCAAGTCCAAGTTCACTAATACTTTCAACGGGGCCACCTTCTACACACTGAATACTCTGCCTGCTGGCTTTAATAAGATGACGAATTCTCTTCCTTTCCTTCCCAATTTCATACTTTATTTTTCTTCTTGATATTATTTTCTATTTTACTTACGTTTTTGCAAATGATTTCTTCTAAATGTGTCCAATATTTACAATATTTTATAAATTAATTATTCTGTTATCAAGAAAGAAAGTTCACAATAATGACAACAATTTATTATTTGAATAAATAATCTGACATTTATTTGTTTTTCTTATTAGAGTTGTAAAATATCAGCACCTCGCATGGGTGCAAGATATTCACATTATCGTGGTATAACATGTGTCCCTAAAATATGAGTAACAACTCCATTCGTCTCCCTTCTAAATATTAAAAATTTTCAGGTTTGAAACAAATTTTGCAAAAAGTTTGGTTGCTTAATCCATTCAATAATTTTTTAATAATGCACATAACTTTGCAATTGTTTGCTCCAAATAAATACTCCATACTTTAACAACTTCAATTGCTTCCAACTAGAAAATTAAACAGAAATATTCATTTTCTGTTCTACGGAATATGTGATGTAACATATTATACATAATCGGTTATATGGAACCACATAAAGAATTGAAAGAAGATAAAAAAGAAACGGTTCTAGAATTAATACCATTCGCAACAAGTTCTGAAAAATTTTCCTGGGTATGGTTAATACACTAAATTTAGTGAAATTCTGCACAAGCTAAAAGTTTATTAAACGTTGACCTACGAATAACATCGGGCTTTTTGTGCTGCCCCTGTTGGAACCTCCTATACAAATATGCCAACTACCCGAAATGTATGTTATTATCTAAAATGTTTTGATGTCTTCACAGATAATGTGTGAAATATCATTACCTTAAAAACAAGTCTATTCTGATCAAAAACGGTCAAGCGTATCAAAACTTTTAATCATAAAGGTAAATCAGTATTTTTGAAACATCCCTTTTTGCAGCCAAAAACCTTAAACGATTTTGCGCGACCACTAAACGTCGATCAATTTTCAAGTTTTATATACCAAAATTTTTTTTTTTTAAGCAGAATTAGATAACTTTTCGAAAAAAAAATGGTGAAGTGAAATGGTCTAATGTACATATGATGAATTACATATCAAAACCTGAGGGGATCGGGTTCAAATGTCCCTTTCCCTCAGATTTTAATGAAATTTTGCATACAGCTACATTTTACCTACAGAAACACAACCTCATTTTTAGAAATTACATTTTTGAAAATATGTGGGCGTGGCAAGGTACCGAAATATTTCAAAAATGACGGTTATTGGTACTTTTAAGCTGTGATTACTATGGAATGACTCAACCGATTTGAAAGATTTTGGTGCCATTAGAAAGGTATATAAGTCAGATTTCGAAAACATATACTGTAAAAATTTTATATTACACTGAAAAATTTTGTGCCAAAAATAAAAGTTTAAACTTGGAAAAAACTTCGAAGATCAAGTCTTTTTTTCCAAAAAAAAATATTTTTAGATAGGCCTATTTAATATATACAACATATCTGAAAACTAAAATGGGGTTTTTCTTATTTTATTTTTAAAAAATTTTAAGTAAATGCACCTCACCAGGTTATTAATGTGTTCTACAAATTGACAAAAAGCAGTAAGAAAGTTTCCAAATTTTCTGTTATATTGCATTTGTATGAGAGGTACCAGAAGGGGTGTGTCTAGACTTCCAATTTTTTTCTTCAAAACTGTATCCTGCTATAACTTAACTTAATTTTCCCTTTGCACCCCATGAATGAGGTATGGGATAGCTTCTCGCGTTGTTGTGAATTAACACGCTTTCTATTTTTAGATTCACAACTAACGGCACCTACTTATTTATCGACGAATGCGAACGTCACTGTTTTGAGAAGCTCTTACTAGACACGACGATTGAATCGACGCTTAATACTGCGAAGTTGCTGTCAAACAACATTCGAGGGGAGCCGACAATGAAAGAAAATTTTATTTATTTTTTCTTTTAAGATGACTGGAGCCAGGATTGAACCTGCGATCTCCCGCATGGTAGTCGCGTGTTCTAACCACTATGCCACGGCCGGTCCCATATCCGGTATCCTGCTATAGCTTTACTAAATACAGAATTTGTGCACGACAGCGTTGGGTGTATTGATATTATTACTCGGTTTCTAAAGTGGGCGGAATAACGTATTTGTATGGGAGGTACCAGAAGGGACGGGGACATGTAGACCATTTGCAATACCGTAAGTAGTTTTGGGGAAATATTAACTCGTGCAAAATTTGAAAACATTTGGTTGCGTCTTTCGAAAGTAACCGTGCGCACCAGCCGGACAGCCAGACAGACAGATGGATATGGCTCAAACGATTCAAAAACTCATGAATCCAATTCGGTTCAAAGAAACCTAGGGTCTAAATCAAAATATAAGGAACTTAACAAGAGATGCATTTACTTAAAAATTGTTTAAAAAAAATAAGAAAAACCCCATTTTAGTTTTTGGATATGTTGTCTATATTAAATAGACCTATCTAAAAATATTTTTTTTTGGAAAAAAAGACTTGATCTTCGAAGTGTTTTCCAAGTTTAAACTTTTATTTTGGGCACAAAATATTTTCAGTATAATATACAATTTTTACAGTGTATGTTTTCGAAAGCTGACTTCTATACCTTTCTAATGGCACCAAGATTTTGCAATTCGGTTGAGTCATTCCATAGAAAATGCAGAATTAAAGTACCTATTACCGTCATTTGTCAAATATTTCGATACATTGCCACGCCTACATATTTTCAAAAATGCAATTTCTAAGAATGAGTTTGTGTTTCTATAGTTAAAATCTAGCTGTATGCAAAATTTCATTAAAATCTGAGAGGGTCGGGATCAATGAATATCGGTTTTGATATGAAATTCATCATATATATTTCCAATAATTTCTAAATATTTCTAATTTCTCACTCTCTTCGGTAGCCCCATACAATGCGTACGAACGTCACATTACTGAGTTTTGCCTCGGTTTTATATAAAATTAACATCTAAATAAAATAACACACTTGTTTCTTACTGCAAAGAAAAACCAATGTTTAGGAGAAATTTCGTATTTACAGAAAAGTTTACATCGGCTCTTTCACATGCTTATACATAGCATGAATTCCTGTCGTTGGAGCCTATTGATAACGAACGTTACATACATTCAATGTTATGTCTCTGATGCTGATGTAAAACATCAAAAATTATTTCTTTATTTTCCCTTTCTCCAGATACATTTTATATGTATATAGGATTACTCATGTGTGTGTGTGTATGTGCGTAGATATTAGTATATGTTTACATGTCAGTTTGTTGTGGTTATGCTTAATTTCATTGAGAATTGGGAATTTCAAAAATTGAATTTAAACCTGTCAACCGTAAACTGCCGTTGGCTCATTTCCCCATTCAATGTGATCTGTTGTTGTATAACTCAATTTCGACAATGGAGGTAACAACATTGACAAGAAATGGGGGCAGAATTGGGTGATGAGTTTCCTTTAAATGATTAAATTAACGAAAACCAAAACGGAATTACTGTTGTGTGTCAACCACTTAAAGGGGTGAGAGTTGTTTAAAACAATTGTAGATAATGGAATAGCAAATTAATGCAAACAATTGTCTAACGAAAAGGTTAAACTGTGGAATACTGAATATTTATGATAAACAAGTAGGTGCCGTTAGTTGTGAATCTAAAAATAGAAAGCGTGTTAATTCACAACAACGCGAGAATCTATCCCATACCTCATTCATGTAAAGGAAAATTAAATTTTGTTTTTAATGGATTAATAAGTAAAATTAGGATAACAAAAGTCAGAAAGACCTCGTTATGTGGTTTAAAATATAGACGTTTAATCCCGTACAATTTCACTAAAATTCAATCGCGTTGAAATATAGTTTTAATATTTATACTAACAGAAATTTTGTACAAGTTATTGTATGGGTCAATGTTGGGTCTATTATTGATTCCATGAATGAAAAAAAACGTTAGATCTCATTTGATCTAGCGATATTTCAGTACTTTTTCGATTAATTGGTCCTTTATGTCTTGAAAGGACATTGCGAGTCGGCCAATGAGCTTCCGAGTTTTGGTTAATTATGCTTACAAACACAGTGCTCAAAAGATTGGTTATAGCATTACTTGTGTTGCATGTAGATCTACAAACCTTTAATTGCAAACCTTTGATGTAACCTTTCATCTTTATATGTATATAACTCAAATATTGTTTAAGCATATAGGAAGCTACACTCTTCGACTGAATAAAATATTGACAGAATATTATGCTACATGAAATTTTGATATATCAAGTGGGCGTTACCCCACCCAAAGGACCATATATTCATAAAGGAATTTTGGTATGGGTCCGTTTGAGACCTGTATTCATATTCTAAGGAAAAATGGGAGCGATGCACAGTTGGAAAAAGTAACATTCTGGCGCGGAAAAAAATATATTTGTATTTATTATCGTTTAATTACACATCATTTTGATTACATTTTGTTGTTAGTGCCCACATGCACAATATTGTTAAATTTGTATACATTTTATGAAAAAAGTTTATATATTCCCAAAAATATGAAGCCTGGTTGCTGTTGGAACCAAAAAAAAACTACTCAACGGAATCTAACAGTAAATACAGTACAGATTGTTAAGTGACGAAGTGCAAAACATTTGGTTTCTACTTTAAGCCAGTTATAGAGCTCTGAAATTGCCTCAAAAAATTGTGTATTATCAGTTTCTCGACGGACAACCACGTACCTTTGCACAATTTCGGTTGACTCAGATTCAGCAATATGATTATGATCCATCCCACCTTTATACGTAAATTATGACACTTATAACCTCTCTATAATTTGTATGTATGTTACAAGTACAAACAAATCTAATAAAATTATATTATGATAAAATTACTTATTATAAGATGGATAGCAGGAT
Source organism: Muscina levida (assembly GCA_964034835.1). Lineage (NCBI taxonomy): Eukaryota > Metazoa > Arthropoda > Insecta > Diptera > Muscidae > Muscina > Muscina levida. Next base: position 68,576 of record CAXIUB010000127.1, on the reverse strand, counting down.
AACTCGAGTAAACCTTAACTGATCACACCCCTTCTGGTACCTCCCATACAAATGACCAAATTAACCCTCATAGTTTTACATACATATCTTTTTTTTAAGTACACTGAATTCACTCAAATTTTGCGTAATATGTTTGAATCAGGAATGAATATGGACTATATCGGTTCACCCCTTCTGGTACCTCCCATACAGAATAGCCTTATTTTGAAAATTCATATTTCTCCCATAACTTCCAAACGGACACTTTTGGGTAATGGATATTGGTCAGTTAATTTATCTTGTGATAGAAGGCAAAACCTAACTATTTGACACACCCTTCTGGTACCTCCCATACAAATGACCGAATTCACACTCATAGTCTTACATTCATATCTTTTTTGAAAGTACACTGAATTCAGTCAAATTTTGCGTAAATTGTACGGTTATGAAAATTTGAATTAAGAATGAATATGGGCTATATCGGTTCACCCCTTCTGGTACCTCCCATACAAAATGACCTCTTTTGGAAAATTAATATTTCTCCCATAACTTACAAACCGGCACCTGGCAGATTATCAAATTTGGTCAACAAATATATCTTGTAAAAGGAAGCAAAACCTCAGAAACCCTAACTCTTTGATAAACCCCTTCTGGTACCTCCCATATAAATAACCGATATTTCCCCATTTATATACATATCATATTTGTGTGTACACTAGAGTGGGTCGGTCCCAGTATTAAAAAAAAAAGTTGCACTTGTCAGCCCCTAAATTTGAAGGTTAGGCAATAACGATTCTGGGACACAAGAAAAAATTTTTTTACGCGCACCCTAAAAACGGCCTATTTAGTTTTTTCTGTGCTGTGACGTCATTTGAAGTCCGATCGAGAAAAAAAGTACACTGTTGTTTTTGGTTTTGCAAAGGCTACATTTCCTCCATATGTCATTTTTGACTCCGACGTCAAATTTGACAAGTGACTGATTCTATCTCAATTTCTACCCCTTTTTTCCGGAGATTTTTCATAACGCACGTAAAAATCTTAAAAAATTGTGAATATATTGCTTTTGAATTACCCACTTTTATTCGTAAACAAAAAAGTTACAAACGTTTTTAAAATGTACAAATGTGCTCAGAAGTCATATTAAATAAATTAATTCATCATATTAATTTGTTTAAATAACTAAAGTTAATTATAAACCGAGTGAAAATAAATAATTTCTTCATAAAAATTCCACAATTAAATATATTAAGATGTTTAAGAATATTAGAAAAACACGTTAATTTCTACCGCCGATACACAATAGGGTGGCTCGAATTACATAAGTTATTCAGATCCAATTTTAGTAGTACGAAATACTTGCTATGGATAATACAAGAATTTTTGTAAAAAAAATTGAAATCGGACAATATCTTTAGTTCTCGCATCGTGGTAAAATTGGTGGGGAAGGAGAAAATGGATGACAGACCCCCAGTAATTTTTTCCTCATACATTCCTACCCCTCATCTTCACGACTACACCCACCGCTTAAATTCGCCTAGAGGTGTTAAATGTATGACCGGCCTCCAATATTTTTGCAACTCCAACAGTTTCTTAGAAAATATCTACCTTCTATCTTCAATTATTAAGGTGGCCACATAAAATTTTTGTTTATTTCTTACATATTATTTTTTAATGACATCATCTCCTGTCCTGCCTCCTAGAGGGGTGAAATATATGGAGCTGGACAAATTAGTGGGGGTCGGTCAACATGGTACCCTTCTAGGAGGCTGATCTCATAAAAGACAAAAAAAAATGTGTGGGGACCACCTTAAGGGTTACCTATATATATAGGTAGATATGTTCTAAAAAACTGTTGGAGTTGCAAAAATATTGGTGGTCTGTCATACATTTAACACCTCTAGGCGCATTTTTGCGGTGGGAGTAGTGTGTGAAGATGGGGGTAGGAATGTATGAGGAAAATGTTAGGAGGAAAAAATTACTGGGGGTCGGTCATCCATTTTACCCCTCTAGGGGCGACTCCGCAGCAGTTTATTGGCTTGATGTGGTTTTTCCTCCTTCCCCACCAATTTGACCACGATGCGCGAACAAAAGATATTGTCCGATTTCAATTTTTTTTACCAAAATACTTGTATTATCCATAGTAAGTTTTCCGCACTTCTAAAATTTGATCTAAATAACTTGATGGAATTCGAGCCACCCTATTGTGTATTGGCGGTCGAAATTAACGTGTCTTTCTAATATTCTTAAACATCTTAATATAATTAATTGTGGAATTTTTATGATAAAATTATTTATTTTCACTCGGTTTATGATAAACTTTAGTTATATAAATATATTAATATGATTAATTAATTTATTTAATTTGACTTCTAAGCACATTTGTACATTTTAAAAACGTTTGTAACTTTTTTGTTTATGAATAAAAGTGGGTAATTCAAAAGCAATATATTCACAATTTTTTAAGATCTTTACGTGCGTTATGAAAAATCTCTGGAAAAAAGGGGTAGAAATCGAGATAGAATCAGTCACTTGTCAAATTTGACGTCGAAGTCAAAAATTACATATGGGGGAAATGAAGCCTTTGCAAAACCAAAATTAACAGTGTACTTTTTTTCTCGATCGGACTTCAAATGACGTCACAGCACAGAAAAAACTAAATGGGCCGTTTTTAGGATGCGCGTAAAAAAATTTTTTCTTGTGTCCCAGAATCGTTGTTGCCTAATCTTCAAATTTAGGGACTGACAAGTGCAACTTTTTTTTTCGACCCTATCTAGTGTACACTTAATTCAGACAAATTTTGCCAAGGTAAGCGTTCATTGAACATTGATTTACGAAAAAAAAGTTATTTTATTTTAATTAAATATCTTTTCATTTCAATACCTCAAGACTTAAACAATATCTAATGTTGGGTGATGGTATTTATCTGTCAGATTACCTGACTGAAACTTCTGTACTGGTTTTTTTATTCGGTGGGTCTGGATCGTTTAACTTTGATAATATTATTTCTTCACGAATACTTTACTTTTTTATTTCTGTGTCGGACGTTTCATATAGGAGGTAGGATTAACGGTTGTACATTAGCTGTTAAAAAAATCTCATTACAAAATATCAAAAAAAAAGAGATTGGTAAATATAAATATGGAAAAAATAGAGCAAAAGCTTAAATTTTAAACCTTAACTATTGTCATAAAACTAAGTATAAAAAATGGAAAATAAGTTTTTTGTATCAGTGTTGCAAATAGAGAACAAATAATACCAACTCCTGAGTTAAAGTTATTAAACCATTGGGTATTTAACAAACTATTGCACTTTGCAAGGCTCATCTTTCACGAATATGTTAAAATGTTTTATGACACTTAAAATATGATTTAAAATTTCAAAAAGTTTCTATATAAAGCTCTTTGACCATTGCCAACAAAGCTCTAAACGTACTCATATATCAATTGCTAGTATGGGATTGCTTGTGAAAGGCGACAGTTGAAATATTGTTAAGATCTTTAATTCGTAATGAGAATTTATTTTTAACAAAAAATCAAACGTCGAACTGTTGTAGTATTTGCGGAATTTTCCTTTTTGAATTTCACTTTATCCTCGGATCCCCTATTCATTTCTGCTTTCGCTTGGGGAATTTTACATAATATAATTTGCGCAACAATGTAGCATAAAACAATCTGTAAATAATTCTGTGCGAAATTGTTGCCTTGTACAATTTAACTAAAGTTTCCCTTTGTAAAGTATCCTTCATATATTGCGAAGTATCTTCGACGTATCAATCTGTTTGTAACAGCAACCAATATTATATTCTGATAGAGGCTTAATTTCAATTCCACTTCTGACCGTGAACATAAATAGAGCATTCGGTGCATATTTCTTCATAAACGTAATTGGAAACGGTGACTGCGACATAGTGATGGAATATTTGCGATTTGAAATGTGTCGAAGCTGCTTATTAAGGCTGTCTTGTCTATGAATAACACATTACACAATGTGACAGTCATTTGGAACTTGGGGAGTGACCTAGTCCATAGTGGAGGCCTGGTTGAGTATAACATGTTTATCGCACTAAGAGGTACTTTGATTTTGCTCATCCACAGACTTGGCATTCTCTCTACAAATTATACCCGTTTACAACTGAACGTCGCACAGAGGAGTAAATTCACAATATGGGCGGCCAAAATGATTTAAAGCAAATTTATAAAGCAGAATGTTAAAAAATTAATCGGTGAGGCTGCCCCCCACCGCATCCGCCACAGTTAGTCTCGCTGCGTACTTAATCTGTCTCTCTGCAGCACGAGACGAATGCGGTGGGGGGCAAATGCAAATTGGGGGTTATGTCCGCAGGGGGAGTTGGTGAGAAGTGGACGTTACTTTTAGCTTCACTCATCCATTTTGTCAGTAATTTTGTATCGATTTTATTCGATTTAACGATAAGTTTATGAGTTGGTGAGTTGGAGCTTATTTTTATGAATTTTGTAACTCCCCAAAAATGGGAAGTTGTGTGGGATGTGGGAGCAGTTTAAATCCGATCATGCTTATCTTAGAACTTGACCTCTGCTTCTGGACAGAAGCTTACATACCAAATTTCAGCCCGAAAGCTCATAAACTATAAGGACATACAGACAGACACCCTAAAAAGGGGGAGTTTGTATGGAAGGTGGTAGAAGTATTCGTCCGATATTGTTCATCTTACAACGTAAGCTCCTATTATAGGCTATTATAGGATTAATGCTTGTTACGCGGACACCCCAAAAAAGGTAGTTTGAATGGGATGTATGAGTAGTTTTTGACCGACATTACTTATCTTAGAAAGTAACCTCCGCTTAGATATTGAATCTTGTGTACAAAATGTCAACTATATACCTCTTAAAATACGGCTGCAATCGGAGAGACAAACGAAAAAAAGGGAGAGTTTGTATGGGAGGTAAGAGTAGTTTTTGAAAGATCGGTCTCAATTTAATACTCAACGTCCTCTTAGAGCAGAAAAGCTTTCATACAATATTTCAGCTTGATTGCTTTTAAATTACTACTGTATTCGCGGGGACTGACATACGGACACCCCTAAAAAGAGGGATTTTGTATGGGAGGTAAGAATAGTTTTTGACCGATCAGTCTCATCTTACTACTTGGTTTCCCCTACACTACAACTGTAATCGTAGGGATACCCCAAAAAGGGGAAGTTTGTATGGGAGGTGGGAGTAGTTTTCGACCGATCGGTCTCATCTTAGAACTCAACCTCCATTTAGGGCAGCAAAGCTTGGGTACAACATTTCAGCTTGATTGCTCTTAAATTACTGCTGTAATCGCGCGGACTGACATATTGACACCCCCAAAAAGAGGGTATTTTGTATGGGAGGTGAGAGAGGTTTTTTACCGATCGGTCTCATCTTACTACTCAACTTCCGCTTAGTGTAGGGAAGCTCACGAAGGGACCGACACCAAAAAGGGGGGTTTGTATGGGAGGTGGGAGTAGTTTTTGACCGATCGGGCTCATCTTAGAACTTAACCTCCGCATTGAGGATAGAAGCTTGCATTCCAAAGTTCGGCTCGATATCTCTTAAACTGCGGCTGTAATCGCGGGGACAAACAGACTGTCACATTTAAATCGAATCAGATTTCGATGCTGATTATTTTTATATACATATTGTCATACCTGCCACGCCTCCTTACGGGCGTTACAAATGGAAGAACAATATGAATGTACCCTTCACTCCGTTCATGCGTATGGTGAAGGGTATAAAAAGTATAACGCATTAAAGGAGACAAGTTAGACCCCAAGTATCTTAAGACCAAATTCGTTTCAGGACTTTTTAAGACGATTGTGCTATGTCCTTCTGTCTGGCTGGATGGCTGGTCAGCAGGATAACTCGAGTAAACCTTAACGGACCGGTATGAAAATTTACCAGTGTTAATATTTTTAAAACAAACGTATGGGATTGTAATGGGCAGAATAGCCGCACCCCTTCTGGTACCTCCCATACAAAATTACTTATTTTTGGATTATTAATATTTTTTCAGAGGATATTTGAATTTGGTCAGTTTATTTATCTTGAAAGAGTAGACATACCCTGAGAAAAGTGAAGCCTTTGCCACACCCCTTCTAGTACCTCCCATACAAATATCCGAATTGACCCTCATAGTTTTACATAGATATCTTTTTTGCGAGTACACTGAATTCAGTCAAATTTTGCGTAAGTTGTACGGTTATGAAATTTGATTCATGAATGAATATGGATCATATCCGATCATCCCTTCTGGTACCTCCCATACAAAATGACCTTGTTATTTGATTCACCCCTCCTGGTACCTCCCATATAAATAACCGATATTTCCCTCTTTACATACCTTTCATTTTTGTATGTACACTGAATTTAGACAAATTTTGCAAAGGTAAGCGTTCATAGAACGTTGATTTACAAAAAAAAAAATCAGAAAAGTTGTGCTGCCCCTAATTGTACCTCCTGTACAAATAAGTCAAATTTTTTTCGTTTTTGCTCCACAAGCAGACAAAAAATAATACACAAGTAACTTTATTTTAATTAAAAATCTATAAATTTCAATAACTCAATATTGGGTGATGGTATTTATCAGTCAGTTTACCTGACTGAAATTTCTGTACTGCATTTTAAAAAAGGTGTCGACAGGTATTGAACAATGTGGTCTTTAAACGCATCCTACAAAAATTCTTCTGTCGTTTGACACAAATTTACACAAAATGCCTAACCTAGTATAAATAGCTGCCCCTTCTCCATGAGTCTTTCGGTCTGCCCTAAATACCATATAACCATTTAGAGATATAATGCTAGCAGGTGTAGGTAAATTTTTTGTTTAAACTTTGAGAAATAATATGACAAACATTTTAATCATTTCTTTGTTTAGCTAGTATTCTAATCATACCCATCACTACATCCCTGGAATTTAAATAATCACACACACCTAAAACCATCACAACGCTTACAAATTATTTTTAGATGTTTGCTCGAATTAACAGGGGATGATTTCCTTGGATCTCAGGTGGTACCGTATAAGACAAAGTGACTAAATGGCCAGTCATAGTTGATTGACTATTTTACATTTGTGGACATATTTATTAACGCTAATCGTGGAGGGAATTGAATTTGCATCTGTAGTATTTTTCGAAAGATCAATTTTGTTTAATTTATGTACATTACATTTATTCCTCCATTGTTCCATTTGTTCGTTTGTTCCTCCGTCCAAATCAGAACTAAAACCCAATGAAGTTTTTTTTTTTGTAACACAAGTAATCATAACACTGTAAGACAAATTTAAACTTTTGACCTCACCCATGGCCAAACTGGCCAGATTCTGAAAATATAGCTCCTCATTCTTTGCGAATATTTTGGACGGCTATGTTGCGTTTGTCAGCAATATCATCATGAATGGAAGCGACTAAATTTACGGTATGCGTACAGCTGTTTCAACATGGTTTTTTGAGTTATGGTCACAATAGACCAACTTGATCGACGCGTAGAGTTTGAAATTGTAATTGATCTACATCAGCATAATGTAAAAGAGCTTCCAACTAACCGCATTGGCTTTTGTAATAGCAAAATGCGATGCAGCTTGAAATGTGCTCTTTTACGTACTTTCTTATAAGAGGGAACCAATATGATCGACGAATGCGTTCAATTGTCTCGTCCAATCCAAAATGACCCATGTAATCATGCTACTATTTCACAATTCTCCATGTTATCATCATTAACGTCTTTGTAATACAGACGCGAATTACGTAAACACTATTCTGCTTTAATATGTCGCACTTGGTCGACATCCCTCTCACCTCTCAACCAATGAAGTTCATCAGTTTTACCTTTTTGAGTTGCATGGTGACAACCCAGTCGTCTCCTTCTGCGGTGACTTTCATGACGAAAGCAATGGTATTCACTTCACGAAGAGGTTTAACGGGGCTCGAAGGTTCATCGGACGCTTCTCGAATGCTTTTTGTTGGTCAGAAGTCCACACAAAACCAGTTTCGGGTTTTCGCACAATAACTTCGTTAAAGGCTTTGTTATGACAAATTTTAAATTTTGGCTTCGTCAGAACCCGCTCCTGGACATTTGAAGAACATTAAAAAAAAGTTCATTAAAATCTGTTAACAACTAGCAGAGTTCTGCGATCAGAAAGTAGCCGCTATATAGGAGCATCCCTCCAAAAATAAAACTGCTCTTAAAAAACTTAAATGAACTGATTTGGAAAAACTAGGAGATACGTATATTTTTTTTTAGCTATATTTTCAGAAACTGGTCAGTTTGATCATGGGTGAAAAATCGTGTCGTACAGTGTAAAAATGTATGGAGGTTGCCTGAATCAATAGAAACAATATGAGTTTAGTTTTGATACCATGATCAAACTAGACGATTTTTTTGTATTCCCCTTTGTTGTGTGATAAAGAGGGTCTTGGCATTTGATACTATCCAAACCATATTAAATTTTAAAATTCGAATTTGTATTACTACGGTCAAGTAACTTAGTACCCTGAAAATTTTCATAATGAATAACCTTGTTTGTCAAAAATATTTGACTGTACCCTATAATGAAACTTCGTAGACACCAATAACACTATATAGTTACCTTAAATTGAGAGAATAATCTTTTTTGACCAACTTTCAATATTCATTTAATGGCGCTTCTTGTAAATTGTAATTCCATGTTATGAAAATCGTCATTGTAGCTACGAATACAATGCTGCTCGTAACCAAAGTGTAAGCATATACATATAAAAGAGAATCTATAATAACTTTCAGGATGATCTTAACATGATGGGATAACACATGAAAAGAATTACAAACACAATGATGTATCCTCCGACTTATAATCCCCAGTAATAGTCCAGTGTAGCATAGACGATATTCGTTGTGTGTTTTTTATCATTCGTGTGCCAGTAGCGAAGCATTTAGTTAATCCGATTTTAATATTGAATTCAATGTTTACAACAGTCTCACCCTCATGCAAATCCGTCCATTTATCCACATACACACATTCAGTGGTGGATGGGAAAGTACCTCCGCACCCGTTGAAATCAGAATCTATTGGGTTTTATTTGGGGTAGATGTTTTACAAATCTCGTTACAAATATTTAATGACGTGTGTGTATTTGCATTAAGGCAACTGTGTTGGCTTGTGTAAAATGTTTTATAAATTAGCAATTTGTCAGTCGATCTGTTCATAAGAAAACGGAACTGTGATTGTATTTGTCTCAATACATTGTGACTCTAATTCGCTGACAATTGTATTTTAAGCTTTGTTGCAAATTTCATTATTTCTGAATGTTTAAGTTGATTCCATGTATTTTTAACAATATTACCAACACAAACCGATTGAACATCTGTAACTTCACGTATCGCTTGTACAATTTTGTGTCCTTCACTAAAAGGGAATAGTGAAAGTCAGCGACATTATAACAACTTTTGTTAAAATGTCATTTTGAAGTTTATGAGTGCGGACACCAATTTTCCTGTGCAGATCTTGAAACTCTAGAGAATATAAAAAATATATAAATAAAAATTAAAAATTTTTAATTTTCTGTTTTAATTAAATACACCAAGTCACTGATAACAAGGTGGAACATATTTAGGAACAGCGGAAAGACCTTGCTGTAAAACGAAACCCACTAAAGAGAAAAATATTTTTCTTAATCCTGTATATGTATGATTCACTTGCCAACATGATTAACTGCACATAAAAAAATAGTATGTTTTTTTTTTTTAAATTCTGTTTAACTATAAAGTCAAATAAGTAATGTAAAGAATTAAACGATATAAAAAATATGCAGAAGTGTTAACTTTTATTATTTGAGAAATATATGGAATCTATTAGTGATTTGAAATAAACATAATTTAATAGTGAGGTTAATAGATTTGCCAAGTGAAGCATCCATATAATACTAACAATTTTTTTATAAGAATTTATTTAACACCAAAGAAGGGTGTCATTTTACTGGGTAGACTTTTCCTTCTGGCTACGTGCTTGTATATCAAGTTCAACCCAACAAGATGCATCTTCATCACCATACCAGGTGATACGCCGAATTATCACTTTGGAAGTCAGTCACGTTTTCAATATAAACGATTGTTTCAAATTATTTTATATCCTTTCGAAAATTGAGCTCCACCAGTTCAACTCGCGCGTATTCAAATTTAATTCTGTTAACAAATTCAATTTCGTAAATATAACAATTGCAATTACACGTGCTACATGACGCAAGTACGTGTTCATTGCCACGCAATTGTTGTTGATGTGATTTGTGCATGACGCGTCATTAAAATATGATTGGCATGAGATATGTGGTTGTATATGTGCACCAATATGAAAATTCGAATCATATTCGACTCGTTATACCATCACCCTTAGGGATGAGGGTATATATCATTTAATACGACCCAAAAGTGTAACACATAGAAGGAGTGACTTTAGACCCTAGGTTTCTTTGAACCAAATTCGATTCATGACTTTTTAAGTCGTTTGAGCCATGTCCTCCTGTCTGTCTGTCTGTCTGTCTGGTGGCTGTCCGGCTGGTTCGCACGATAACTTTCGAAAGACGCAACCAAATGTTTTGAAATTTAGCACGAGTTATTATTTTCTCAAAACTAATTACGGTATTGCAAACGGGCTACATGGCCCGCCCCTTCTGGTACCTCCCATACAAATACATCATTCCGCCACCTTAGAAATCGAGTAATAATATCAATACACCCTACGGGGTCGTCCCCAAATTCTGTATTTAGTAAAGCTATAACAGGATAAAGTTTTGGAAAAATTTTTGAAAGCCTAGCCACGCCCCTTCTTGTACCCCCATACAATTCTACTTTTCCGCCCACTATAGAGATGGAGAAATGATATCAATAAATAAAACGTTATCGTACCCAAATTCCATTTTTAGTATAGCTATAACAGGATAAAGTTTAGGAGAAAAAAATTGGAAGTCTATTCACGCCCCATCTGGTACCTCCCATACACATCTGGTACCGCCCATTTTAGAAATCGATTAATATTATTAAAAGACGTAACGCGATCGTGTCCAAATTCTGTATTTGGTAAAGTTTAAGCAGGATAAAGTTTTGGAGAAAAAATCTGGAAGTCTAGACACGCCCCTTCTGGTACCTCCCATACAAATGTTCCACTCCGCCCACTTTAGAAATAGGGTAATAATATCAATACACTTGGAACGATCGTGCCCAAATTCTGTATTTTGTTATGTTATAACAGGACAAAGTTTTGGAGAAAAAATTGGAAGTCTAGCGACGCCCCTTATGGTACCTCCCATACAAATGTACCTTTCCGCCCACTTTAGGGATGTACTAATAATATCAGTACACCCAAGGCAATCGTGCCCAAATTCTGTAATTAGTAAAGCTATAACAGGATAAAGTAATAGAATATAAATATGGAAGCCTAACCACACCCCTTCTCGAACCTCCCATACAAATGTACCACTCCGCCCACTTTAGAAATCGAGTAAAAATATCAATATAATAGAAAATTATTTGTTTTACTGAGGGTAAGGGTAAATGTAAGTTGGGTTGCCCGACTGAAACTTTCTAACTGGTTTTAATTACAAATCGGTTAATTTCAATAACTTAAGACTTAAACAGTATCTTATATTGGGTGATGGTATTTATCAGTCAGTTTAACTGACTGCAATTTCTGTACTGGTTTTTGTTTAAGATTATTCCGTCCAAGAATGGCTTTATAGAGGCAAGTAAATTAAAAAAATAAATTTTTTAAGGTAATGTTTACAGTTACCGAACAAAGGTCGGGTTACTGTTTCAAGTTCTTTTTTTCTTGTTCCAATATCAAAGAAACTGGTTTGAACATACGAGGGGTCTCCCAGTTTTTGTTAGACAAATATTTAACTTTATAATAAAAGCAAATGTGCCAAAACTCTTTTTTATGTATCTAAACACTTAAATATTCTTGTTAGAATTGCTGAAATGTGTTAGCAATACCATATCTTTGCTTTGATGAAAACGTACTTATATATTCCTTAATTCATTTTCCTTTATTGATTTTGGGCTTGTTGAATTCTGAGGCATGTTGATCTCAGATCTCGCCATTTTAAATATTGAGGTTCAAGATGGAACGTACGATTAACATAATATTTGAGTGAACGTCATATTAATAAATCAGGTCATAGAACTTGTTTTCCAATTGAAGTTACAAATTGGTGAGATCTTGTAATTTATTTTAAATAGGCCATTGGGCTTACATATTACAATTTTGTGTATTAATAAATTAAATTACTTGCTGACGTGTGGTCTTCATTGATGCTGTTTGGGCTTCTCAATTCATTGATGGAGCTTTTAACACTTAAGGTTTGTATGATAGTGGAGGAGTCACAGCAAAGGGTGCTGATGAGATAGTTTGGCGACTATCAAAATAGCTATCTGCCCTGCCAGCTGTCACATAATCCATTTCACACAACTCTTGTAAAACTATTAGCAATAACACAATGCAACAAATTTTTGATCCCGGCTTCTAAATAGTTGATCCTTATGTAAAATTTCATGCTGAATTCAAATCTGCTAACAAATCTGTGAAAAGTAGACCAGTTTTTGAGATATGGTCAAATGTCCATTTTAAGTGTTTCGAAAAAAGTCAGGTCTACTAAAATGCCATTTTCTCTGGTTTTAGTTGACCGGTGTTTGCAAACTGTGACGAAAATAATATTTCTAAAAAAACGATAGTTGTTTAAAATCCAATCATAAATGACGAAGTTATGGCACGTCAAATTTGGATTTTTGTAAAAAAGTTAATGATTTTTCAAGTTATTGCTGCCATTAATTAAGTTTTTTTCCGTGTTTCCGTAAAAATTGCTCCGGTTTCAGACAATTACATGATAGAATAATATCTTAAAAAAATTTTTTTCTGGTTTTTTTTATTGATTTAATAACACAGTGCAACATTTCTAAGGTCATCGTCTGGTACCACCTTCGTACCCAGCTATTTTTGAAGTGTATCCCGAAACTAAAAAAATCCCCCAAAGCATTTGGCCCCATTACATCGAAACATTTTTTTATGGAAACTCCAATATTTTCAACCCAACACGATGTTTTTATCATTTTTACGGAGTCCATATTTCATTAACCGTTCGAAAATTGTTCTTTTTGTCTTCGGCAAAGTTGTAGATCTTAACCAGAGCAAAAAAAGTGTCAAATAGACCGACCCCAAAAAATTGCATCCAGTGCATGAAAATTGCAAAAATATGGGAAAAAGAATATTTTTTCATGATGTTTTCACAATAAAATTTTTTTCGTTGTACTCCGTGGCGTATGATTTATGTGGAATATTACTTATTATAATCATAATTTTATGGTGGAAATATCAAGAAAAAAAAAGCTTTTTTTCCCATATTTTTACAATATTCATGTACTAGATGCAATTCTTTCGGGTCGGTCTATTTGAGACTTTTTTTGCTCTGGCTTAGATCTACAACTGTGCCGAAGACGAAAAGAAAAAATTCCGAACAGTTTATGAAATACGGACTCCGGAAAAATGTTCAAAAAATCGTATTGGAGTGAAAATATTGGAGTATCCATAAAAAATTGTTTTGATGGTATGGGGCCAAATTCTTTGGGGATTTTATTAGTTTCGGTATATACTTCAAAAATAGCTGGGCACGAAGATGGCACCAATTTATGTGTTGCACTGTGTAGTAAATATAAAAGAATATTATAAACGTGAAATAATTGTTTAGAGCAACCGCACTATCGCTTTGGAAGCATTTTTCGGAACGTGATTTAAGAAAATGGTTTTGCATGGCAGTTGCTATACTGTTCCTAATCCACTACTATTTTGATGAGCTTCGGACCTTTGTACTTCAGAATTTATAGTATTAATATTAGTGTTTTGTAAAACATATAACTTTTTATGTAATCTTTAATTGCTTACGACTTAACAAAGATTTTAACGCAATAGGTTTACTTAAGCATAAAATAATCCAGTATCTAAAGAAACTAGTACAAATTTTTAAGATTTTCACTTTTATATTTACCTAGATTTATCATGGAAGACCAAGAGGACCACTCAGGACCACTTTTTTTTACCAAAAGATACATACTTTATTAAAAATAAAGTCAAACAATGTTTCACACCCGATCAGGCCCATTTCAAATACGTACACTGACCTCAAACAAATACATACCACATTTCAAGACCGAGTCCCTGAGATATTGCGTTTTAAAATAAATTTTTTTCTTTGGCTGTTCTCGCACAATATTGTTTATGGCATTCAATAATTTTAATATTACGCCAGGGTAGTATTGGCGGAGCCACACCAACAGTTAAGTCACTTAGAGCAATAGTACGCCAGATCACATGTATTTCCACTAAAATGCCTATACCCTATGAACCAATACACATACAAAATTTTAAAAATGTATTCTTGTCATAACTAAAACGCAACCTACTGGATCCAAACGTACATACAAAATTTTTACATGTATTAACATACATACATTTTGAAATGTAGTAAAATGCAACCATAATTTTACAAACATTTTTTTCTCATGATGAAAATAAATTCCAAATCTCAGTTAAATTTGTCCATATAAATCCACTGCAGCGCAAACTACCGAGTCCACACTACATGTTTCGTGCACAAACCTAACCCATGATGTGAATATGGCTTCTGTAGCTCTTATAGTAAAATCCGATACTCGGATGATAGATGATGACAGGTTATAAGGCTCTCCTTTACGAATAATTAATATTTATGAAGCCTATATTAAATATATAACTCATACGTAAACTGAAATACATATTTTCACCGCCTACAGCTCCAATCTTTAATGATTTTTCACTTTTCTTAACCTTCCTAAACCATCGCGAAGCTATTATGTTATGAACAAACCAGCAGAAGAAAGAATCAAATTTTTTTTTAATTATTTTCATTTATTTCAGATGCAACTAGTGTTTTTGATTTCCCGGCATTTTTCATTTCCCTGGAAATCGGGATATTTATATAATTTTCCTGGGATCCCTAAAAATCCCGGTCCAAAACAAAACATAAATAAAAATTGCCTTTATCTATTAAAAAAAATAGTTATTATTTTAAAACAAACAAATATAAAATGAAACATAAAAATTGATCTGCATGAGGAGATTTTCCTTAAATAAAAACCTATCTGAACAAAGACCAAACTATATGGGGGGAAATATGGGGCGGTGTTTTTATTTTAGTAAGTAGTTGTGCGCTGTGAATTCATATCAAATTGGTACCATCACCCAGACCAAGTGCCTAATGTTAGAAATGCGGATATATGGACGAATATTTATGTTATGCAGCATTTGCGCGATAGGAAAGGTTTCGAACTTTAAGGAGGACAAACCCGACCAAACGGCTAAACGTGGAATCGTGACAATTAGATAGAGTAACTGCGCAATATAAGGGGATTTTTGAGATTCGTACTCCTTGGGATAAAGAGGGGAAAGATGTTATCATCGCTCAGACCAATCGGTCAATTGGCTTAAAAATATTTTTTTAGAATATATGCATATCAATAAGTAAGTACTCATCAACTCATGGACATCGTTTTGCTTATCCATGTTAGCAATTTAATACGTTCAAATTTTCCTCAATATTGATATTGACTGATTAAATAAGCGTAATGAAATCCCGGGAAATCCCGGAATCCGGGCCAATTTTTTGTCCCGGGAATTCTCGGGACAAAAACACTAGATGCAACACACTTTTTCGGGGGTGAACCAAACCAATTTTAAACGTTAGCATTTGACCTCAGTAACAACACCTTAAACTCCATTTTGTTTCACTACGTCACAAATTTGTTATATAGTGGTGTGAAATTTGATTTGATTTGATTTGTGAAAAGTCGAATCAAAGAATATAAAAAATAGAAAAAGAAAGAATACGCAATAATCCTTGTATTCGTAGACATTTTAGGCCGACATTTTGAAAAACAGCTTAAAAGTCAACGTTATCAAAATGTCCCTTGCGAGTGGATGATAGAGGGTTAAAATATTCTGAAGTAATATTCCCCTGTTAATTTTAATATAGGTTTTCAAAGACATGAACTATTGCAAATGTATTTTTACACATGATTTTTCATATTCTTTAATTCGACTTTTGAACAAAAATATCAAATTTCAAACCACTGTAAAAAAAATCGCGACATTGTGGAGCATAATGGGGTTTAAGGTTTTGTTACTGAGGTCAAATGCTATCTTTTGATATTGGCTTTATTCGTCCCCTAAACAATGACCCTCAAATTGTTACATAGTGTTATTTACTATAGATACAATTATTGTATAAAAAGCAAATCGACATTTTGTAAAATATATTTTTAATGATGGGGTTTATTTCATTGGGGGTTATTTCATTTTCATCATTGGGTGTTATTTCATATGAAATAACTCCCAAATATTGGGGGCTCCACGAAAAGCCCCCAATGAAATAACGCCCAGGAAATAACCCCCAATGAAATAAACCTCTAAAAATTGGAAATAACACCCAAAAACAGTAAATGAAATAACATCCAAAAATAAATTAAATAAACCCCAAAGAGAAAACGAAACAACCCCCAATATTTGGGAGTTATTTCATATGAAATAACACCCAATGATGAAAATGAAATAACCCCCAATGAAATAAACCCCATCAGCAACAAAAATGAAATTATGTCCAAAATTCATAAAAGAGTCAGTTTCACCAAGGATTTCATGGTCAATATGGACCATCAGCAAAGTCGCAAAATTATTGAAATGAATCGTGTGGATCGTAGATAGAGTGTTCAAATACCTCCTTTTTCTAGAAACCCGGTTTCCGAGTTATTCGAAAAATAGATTTTTTAGAAAAATCGGATTTCGAATACAGCTTTTAAAGAAAACCGGTTTAACCGGTTTTTTTCGGTTTTTTCGTCAAAAGTTAAAAATACTTATAAAAAAAAATTTGGTTTAAAAAAATGCATTTATTTAGTATGTTATATCAATACACCCAATCCGATCGTTCCCAAATCCTACATTTAGTAAAACTATAGCAGGACAAAGTTTAGGAGAAAAAACTGGAAGTCTAGCTACGCCCCATGTGGTACCTCCCATACCCCATTTTTAGTATTGCGCAAACAGAATAAAAATTTGGGGAACCAATTTGGAAGCCTAGCCACGTACCTGCTGGAACATCCCATACAAATGTACCATTCTGCCCACTTTAGAGATGGAGTAGTAATATCAATACACCCAACGTGATCGTGTCCAAGTTCTGTATTTAGTAAAGCTAAATCAGGATAAAGTTTTTAAGTCTAGCCACGCCCCATCTGAGACCTCCCATACAAATGTACTATTCCGCCCACACTAGAGATGGAGTAGTAATATCAACACACCCAACGTGATCGGGCCCAACTTCTGTATTTATTAAAGCTAAATCAGAATAAAGTTTTGAAGAAAAAAACTTTAAGTCTATCCACGCCCCTTCTGGTACCTCCCATACAAATGTACCACTTCGCCCACTTTAGAAATCGAGTAATGATATCAATATACTAGAAAATTATATATTTTACTAAGGGTAAGGGTACATGTAAGTCGACTTACCCGACTGAAACTTTCTTACTGGTTAAAATAGTATTTAAGAAATAATATGCAATTTAAGTGTTCAATTTTTAATCAATTCTTCTGTTTCGTTTTTAAAAAGCTTGATACAGAAAACACGTGCTCACTTATTGTGGAAGTAGGATTTATTGACAAAAGAGCGTTTAGAAAGATGTTGAGCTTTTCTGTCCTTTTATCAAATCTATCGAAATAGTTGAAATCATTATATAGGCGTGTGTCATTGCAATTTGTTTTCACTGGTGGATTTTGGATGTTATTTATTATCATGTTTAAATCGTTGCAAATACTACCATTAGGAGATTCCCCCATCTCACAGTCTGAACTGTTAATAGACTCTGCCGTTGTTGGGGAAATTGCAGGATAAAGTCTTTTAAAAAGCTCGTTAGCAAATTCCATCGTTTCCGCTTTTTTAGACTACTTTACACAGGATTAGCTTGTAGGATATTTTCCGGTCCTAATACATATAATTAGGGTATTCAATGTTTGTACACGAGAATGTTTTTAGAAGCTTTTAAAGTTTTAAAATTCAATTTCAAATTAATTTAGAAAAAACTTTTTACATTTTATAATCAAGAATGTTTTCAGAAGCTTTGTAAAATTTTAAAATTCAATTTCAAACTAATTTAAAAAAAACCGAGTACCCGAAGGAAAAAACTCAGTTAAACCGGTTATTCGAAAATGGAATTTTTGCAAAAACCGGCATACGGTTTTAAACAAAAAAACCGGTTTACGGTTTTTCGGTTTCGGTTTTGAACACCCTAATCGTAGATCATTGTAGCCCTGCTCAATTTTGCAGTTCGGAAGACAATTTGCTTTTTACGTTTGGCCTTTCCACAACCACCTTCAGTGTTCTCTCTGCTTTTATTGAATTCTACCTTTTGAAGAACTCTTACAAATTAAAAAAAAATTCCATTCTTAGTGTGTACTAATCGAATTCTCATAATGGTCGGTGCATTTTGTTGATTTTCTATCCGTCAATATGAACACAAATGGAAATATCTGTAAACATTCAAAAGATATTGTAATATATTCACAGGCTAAAGGTTTTCTTGTTAAAGGCCTATTTTAATATAATTATATAAATATAACATCTAAAAACCAACAGCTTTAAAAATGAAATAACCCCCGAATAAAAAAATGAAATAACACCCAAATTATACACGATATGAAACAATCCCCAAATTTAAAAAATTGGTTGGGTGCTATTTCATTGGAGATTATTTCATAATTTGCCATCCCCAAATGAGGAATGAAATAATTCCCAAAGAAAAATGAAAAACGGCCCAAAAAAATTGGGAGTTATTTCATATGAAATAACACCCAAAAATGTATGAAACAAATTTGGGGAATATTTCATTTCTCGTTTGGGCGTTATTTCGTTGGGGGGCTTTTCGTGGAGCCATATTGGGGGTTGTTTCGTTTTCGCTTTGGGATTTATTTCATTTATTTTTCTATATTATTTCATTTACTGTTTTTGGGTGTTATTTCCAATTTTTTTGGGGTTTATTTCATTGGTGGTTATTTCCTGGGCGTTATTTCATTGGGGGACTTTGCGTGGAGCCGTGAATTAACACGCTTTCTAGTTTTAGATTCACAACTAACGGCACCTACTTGTTTATCGACGAATGTCACTGTTTAAGAAGCTTTTAATAGACATGCCGATTGACCCGACACTAACTGCGACGTTGCTGTCGACAACATAGTGGGAGGGGGAAAGAAAAATGTAGATGACTGGAGACAGGAATCGAACCATGGATCTTCCGCATGCTAGTCGTATGTTCTAACTATCATACCAAGGAGGCCAATTGCACAGATAAGGTATATACCAAATTAACCTCTTTATATTGTGTAAAAATAATCTAATAGAAATATTTATTACCTAGGTGCTAAAATGTGCCATTAAAAGAGCATTTTTAATATACTACTATATACCCTAGTATATACTTAAAACTTAATTTCCCTTTGCACCCCATGAATGAGGTATGGGATAGCTTCTCGCGTTGTTGTGAATTAACACGCTTTCTATTTTAAGATTCACAACTAACGGCACCTACTTGTTTATCGACGAATGCGAACGTCACTGTTTTGAGAAGCTCTTACTAGACACGACGATTGAATCGACGCTTAATACTGCGAAGTTGCTGTCAAACAACATTCGAGGGGAGCCGACAATGAAAGAAAATTTTTATTTTTTCTTTTAAGATGACTGGAGCCAGGTTTGAACCTGCGATCTCCCGCATGGTAGTCGCGTGTTCTAACCACTATGCCACGGCCGGTCTCGAGTATATAGCCTACTAAAAAACCGATTCCTCCTGTTCAAACCCTATGATTATAATTGCTAAGTAAATTAAATAAAAAGTCAACTCGCGGAAACGTGAACATTTTGAAACATGAACAACTTAGAAAGGTGAGCATCATTTTGTACATACTGATCTCGAAAACGTGAACAAATTTTGAAAACTCAAAAACTTGAACAACTACCAAGAAGGTTTTGTTTTTATTATAAAAATTTTTTTTGTTTGGGGGATCCCCATATAACAATTCCTTATCAATCAGCATAGTAAACACCTTGCTTCACTTGTAGTGCTACATTGAACTCTCAGTTTGTTGCGATTACACTATGCAACAAATGACGACTTTTTGAAAAATACAAAAACGGGATAGTATAGGTTCGATTCTACTATCGAAGGGTAATAAAACCCTATACTCAGTTTGGCGAGATTGGTGACCAATTTTTTTTTATGGGCCCCTAAAGATTCTTAAAATCAGTGAGCCCCATGCAAAAAGGTGTGATCAGTTTTTGTCCAACAGCTAACTCACACTTCGTGATAGCGCTAAACTGTATTCGGCAATAATGTAGCTGGGAGTTTTGCGCACTAACTTTATTAACAAATTATGTCAAAAAGGTTGGTTATTCCTGCCCTTTTTCAAAAAAAATTGAAGAAGAATTTATTATTTTTTCACTTTTTTGAGCATTACTTAGAGGGAGTCCAAATTTTCCTCTAACACTGTTCGCCAAAATTGTAGCCTTGGTAAAGATAAACAACTTTTGTGAACATATCAATCTAATCTGAACGTGTCTAGGCAACCTAAATAGCTCATAAAGTTCAAGTTGATACCGGTTTTTCGAACCTTTACGCACTTAAAAGCCAGTGACGTGGTTGAATATCAACTAATTTGAAGTTTCTCAGCTGTTTTATAAAGAAGAGACTACGGCCTTTCCAATGGTATATATAGTTCTATTGATAACTTATCATAAATGTCTGTTTTTTTGCCTCGAAATTTCAAACTTTTGTGACTTTTTCACTATTTTTTAAGTTTGACGAAGTTTGTAGCCACTATTTTATAAGGACACCCTAATGTTTACTACTTTATTCAGAAAGTGCACGCTATCACGAGTTAAACGCATATTTGTTTGTAAAAATCGGTTAACAAATAGTTAAGTTATTCATGTTTTCCGAGGGACGCAACTTTCATATCCTATACTAAAATCAAAGAGTTGAAGAAGAAGCATTGTTTTGGTGTTGCTGTTAATTACTTCAATTTTGATTTTAGCATAGTTGCGTGCCTCGGAAAACATGTATAACTTAACTATTTGTTAACCGATTTTTACAAACAAATATGCGTTTAACTCGTGATAGCGTGCACTTTCTGAATAAAGTAGTAAACATTAGGGTGTCCTTATAAAATAGTGGCTACAAACTTCGTCAAACTTAAAAAATAGTGAAAAAGTCACAAAAGTTTGAAATTTCGAGGCAAAAAACAGACATTTATGATAAGTTATCAATACAACTATATACACCATTGCACAGTGGTTCCTTTTTGGTTTTTTTTGGAATTAATTCTGTAACTTTTGAACGGATAATGCTATCTTGATGAAATTTAAAATAGTTAAAGCTGAGGTGTTTTCGAGATGATTTGGAAATATTCGGCTCCCGAGGTGGTGTGGGGGCCACTGCGTGGCCCTCCAAAGTTGGTCACCTCGGGTGTTTCAAAATTTCAAATGCTTGAGGAATGTGCATTTATGAACCGATTTAAAAGATTTTTTGCATTTAGTTAGTGCTTCGAAAAACCTTCAAAAAACATACATGTGCATGTAATGTTATCTCATTTAGGTCAAGAGATATTTGAGAAAATAAAAAAAATTGTGTCATTTTTGGACGAGGTTGATTTAGTATTTTTAAGAGTGTGAGCTCAGTTTTTCCTTGATTTTAAAGATATTTATATCGTTAGTTAGCTTATAAAATTCTGAATGAAATTGCTGAAAAAAATAATTCAAATATTTTGTTCCAATCAAAAGTTATAAGCATCGCAAGTAAAAGTTTCCAAAAAAAGGAATATTTTTACTGTTTTTTTGCAAAAAGGCGACTACATTCTTTCGTTTGTAAAAAAAATATTTCTTCCGGGAAGTGACAATTTCTTTATTATTCCTCATAGAAATGTTGATGCAGATGCATTTAATGCTAAATTTGAATCAGTTCAGCGAAATGGTTCCCCGGCAAGGGAAGTCAAAAATACCCCATTTTTGAAAAAAAAAAATTTTGTTTTTGATAATTCTCAAATCGCAAAGCGCCAACGAGAAAGCTCATTATATATTTTTTTGACCACATATGTGGACTAGTTAACCGTAACGTATTTCAACATCCCTGCCATAAACAAAGACAGTGTGGCCATTTTAGTAAAAAATTCGGAATTTTGGAACATATTTTCCCCGTTTTGGGAATTTGGGTAGTTTGTTGTAAGATATGGCAACATATTGTTATTCGTTTTTTTAAGGACAATTTTATGTACATTATTCCAAAATTTCGTTAAGATATTTCAGTCCGTTTGGATTTTACGCTATTTTTCATATAAGATATTATTTCTCCAAAATATACGTTTTGACCAAATTTTATATTTGGATCAGAATTATGTCCAAAATAAAATGTGCTTTTAATTAATTTTTATAAATTATTAAACTTTATGTAATTCCCTTTCCATTGATATGCAATACTTGTATGTCAAGAGTTTATTTATTCTTTATAATTATAATCAAACTTCACTACCTCCGTAATAAAAGTATATATCGTGAAACACACATATATATGGGGGCTATATCTAAATCTGAACCGATATGCTTAGTTTTGTTACCACATCATAATAGTGTAAAAAAACTAAGATGTGCAAAGTTTTGTTACCACCAGAACAAAAATGTGGTTTTTGGCTACAATAATGTATAAAAGGTTATGCTAATTTGTATGGGAGGTACCAGAAGGGGCGGGGCAAGCGGACCCATTATTTCAGTATATACTACACGCTGTCAAATAATAATACCATCCAAATTTTAGCTTCGTAGAGTCCTCCATCAGAAAGTTAATGACAATATAGTGGTTTTAGTGAAATAGGTAATTTTGTATGGGAGGTACTTGAGGGGGCGTGGCTATTTCGCCCATTTTCCAGCCAACATTACGTCTAGTGAATTTTATGCCACTGGTAAATTTCTATTCAAATTGATTAAGAACTACTCCAATTATCGTCTTAACCATTTTCCCAGCCGGCCAGACGGACATAGCTTTATTGGGTTAAGAAGCCCCGAAACTTATTTTTTCTGAAGGAATCTAGGGTCTCAGTTATATGCACTGACGGGCTTAACTTCTTCCCGTATAAAATTATATATTTCCTATTCGATGTTACTGAGATTATACAAATTTTGTTCAAAATTTGTTAAAAATGGTAATAATAACAATAAAAAGCAGCAAAAACATATGAATATTGCATTAAAAATCAAATTTATAACTTAAAAAATAATTTTGCTTAAAATATTTATGCAATTAGAGACATTTTTAGTACACATGAGACTAAAAAATTATTATGGAGTCGTTACTTATAAATAAATCTTACAAGCCCATAGACTCTTTAATTAAGTTATTTATGATTTATAAATCCCTATACACAGGAATGAGAGAAAAATTACGAAAAATTTCTCTTATTGCATAAATATTTTAAGCAAAATTATTTTTTAAGTTATAAATTTGATTTTTAATGCAATATTCATATGTTTTTGCTGCTTTTTATTGTTATTATTACCATTTTTAACAAATTTTGAACAAAATTTGTATAATCTCAGTAACATCGAATAGGAAATATATAATTTTATACGGGAAGAAGTTAAGCCCATCAGTGCATATAACTGAGACCCTAGATTCCTTCAGAAAAAATAAGTTTCGGGGCTTCTTAACCCAATAAAGCTATGCCCGTCTGGCCGGCTGGGAAAATGGTTAAGACGATAATTGGAGTAGTTCTTAATCAATTTGAATAGAAATTTACCAGTGGCATAAAATTCACTAGACGTAATGTTGGCTGGAAAATGGGCGAAATAGCCACGCCCCCTCAAGTACCTCCCATACAAAATTACCTATTTCACTAAAACCACTATATTGTCATTAACTTTCTGATGGAGGACTCTACGAAGCTAACATTGGGATGGTATTATTATTTGACAGCGTGTAGTATATACTGAAATAATGGGTCCGCTTGCCCCGCCCCTTCTGGTACCTCCCATACAAATTAGCATAACCTTTTATACATTATTGTAGCCAAAAACCACATTTTTGTTCTGGTGGTAACAAAACTTTGCACATCTTAGTTTTTTTACACTATTATGATGTGGTAACAAAACTAAGCATATCGGTTCAGATTTAGATATAGCCCCCATATATATGTGTGTTTCACGATATATACTTTTATTACGGAGGTAGTGAAGTTTGATTATAATTATAAAGAATAAATAAACTCTTGACATACAAGTATTGCATATCAATGGAAAGGGAATTACATAAAGTTTAATAATTTATAAAAATTAATTAAAAGCACATTTTATTTTGGACATAATTCTGATCCAAATATAAAATTTGGTCAAAACGTATATTTTGGAGAAATAATATCTTATATGAAAAATAGCGTAAAATCCAAACGGACTGAAATATCTTAACGAAATTTTGGAATAATGTACATAAAATTGTCCTTAAAAAAACGAATAACAATATGTTGCCATATCTTACAACAAACTACCCAAATTCCCAAAACGGGGAAAATATGTTCCAAAATTCCGAATTTTTTACTAAAATGGCCACACTGTCTTTGTTTATGGCAGGGATGTTGAAATACGTTACGGTTAACTAGTCCACATATGTGGTCAAAAAAATATATAATGAGCTTTCTCGTTGGCGCTTTGCGATTTGAGAATTATCAAAAACAAAAATTTTTTTTTTTTTCAAAAATGGGGTATTTTTGACTTCCCTTGCCGGGGAACCATTTCGCTGAACTGATTCAAATTTAGCATTAAATGCATCTGCATCAACATTTCTATGAGGAATAATAAAGAAATTGTCACTTCCCGGAAGAAATATTTTTTTTACAAACGAAAGAATGTAGTCGCTTTTTTGCAAAAAAACAGTAAAAATATTCCTTTTTTTGGAAACTTTTACTTGCGATGCTTATAACTTTTGATTGGAACAAAATATTTGAATTATTTTTTTCAGCAATTTCATTCAGAATTTTATAAGCTAACTAACGATATAAATATCTTTAAAATCAAGGAAAAACTGAGCTCACACTCTTAAAAATACTAAATCAACCTCGTCCAAAAATGACACAATTTTTTTTATTTTCTCAAATATCTCTTGACCTAAATGAGATAACATGTGCATGTAAGCATGTTTTTTGAAGGTTTTTCGAAGCACTAACTAAATGCAAAAAATCTTTTAAATCGGTTCATAAATGCACATTCCTCAAGCATTTGAAATTTTGAAACACCCGAGGTGACCAACTTTGGAGGGCCACGCAGTGGCCCCCACACCACCTCGGGAGCCGAATATTTCCAAATCATCTCGAAAACACCTCAGCTTTAACTATTTTAAATTTCATCAAGATAGCATTATCCGTTCAAAAGTTACAGAATTAATTCCAAAAAAAACCAAAAAGGAACCACTGTGCATTGGAAAGGCCGTAGTCTCTTCTTTATAAAACAGCTGAGAAACTTCAAATTGGTTGATATTCAACCACGTTACTGGCTTTTAAGTGCGTAAAGGTTCGGAAAATCGGTATCAACTTGGACTTTATGAGCTATTTAGGTTGCCTAGACACGTTCAGATTGGATTGATATGTTCACGAAAGTTGTTTATCTTTACCAGGGCTACAATTTTGGCGAACAGTGTTAGAGGAAAATTTGGACTCCCTCAAAGTAATGCTCAAAAAAGTGAAAAAATAATAAATTCTTCTTCAATTTTTTTTGAAAAAGGTCAGGAACAACCAACCTTTTTGACATAATTTGTTAACAAAGTTAGTGCGCAAAACTCCCAGCTACATTATTGCCGAATACAGTTTAGCGCTATCACGAAGTGTGAATTAGCTGTTGGACAAAAACTGATCACACCTTTTTGCATGGGGCTCACTGATTTTGAGAATCTTTAGGGGCCCATAAAAAAAAATTGGTCACCAATCTCGCCAAACTGAGTATAGGGTTTTATTACCCTTCGATAGTAGAATCGAACCTATACTATCCCGTTTTTGTATTTTTTTCACTGTTGCACTGTGTTATTACACCTAAATAAGTGGAAAGATAGGTGTTTGTAAAATGTCAGAAGCCAAGGGTTGTAAGTCTAAAAAATATAGCAGACATTGTCGAGTTTCTACGAAGCTTTCAGTGTTAATTTAAGCAATTGAATTGATGTTGAAGGTCTGGTCGAGTACAACATAAACTCGGTCACTTCCCAAGTACCAAATGACTGTCACATAGTGTTATTAGTTCACGATCCTGAGAGTTGACTGTGATTTTTTAAACAATTATTTCATATCCTTTGAATATATAAAAATTAATAAATGCATCATTTGCACTCCATTATCGCTAGTACTCTTCTTGTTTCGTTGAAAGCATATACTAACTCGATGCGGGTTTTGCAAAAGTTGATTACAAGTTACAGATAATTGAAATCGAGGTTGTGCTAGCATTACTTTTTATATTTTTAACTCCACCTCTCATTGTAATTGCAACTTTTGTCGCTGTAAGGCAACAAGCTTAAATTTTGCGCTCTCAATAGATATACGTTGCAAAATCATTTTGTGATGTTAAGCAATTTCAATGGGTTTTGTCAACCCTCAGAGTAGTTATTGATTGATGCAGGAACAAAAACAAACTTAACGCCACATCTCAATGAACGTAATAATTCCAGTGATGAGCTTATGCTTGTAATCTATTATCACAATGTTTTGTCATCACCACATTTGTTCCCTTTTCATCTGCAGCAATATATTGAATCGTCCTTGTGATACCCAGTCCAAAGCTGTTGTTTATAAATAGCATGTATAACAGCAACACTTTATAAAAAAAATACTGCACTGTGATTAGAAGGACAAGAATAGTTATAAAAAAGTATATATTCCTCAATATTAAATGTTGCAAATAACAGTTAATATTGTGTGGTTTATCGATTTAACTCGGGAAAATACAAGGCTGATACCAAATGATAACGTTGGTAATACTTTCATTCACTTGCATGTGTACATTAGTTGCAAAATGTGCCTTAATTTATTGCAATTCAAATTTAAACACATTATTAATTACACTGTAGAACACAATCAACTTTCCTCAAAATTACAAAGTCAGACCTATAAATTCTGATAAAGGAGACATGTGCATCCGTATTTGAAAAGTTACATCTCGGTTTCATTTTTGGGGGAGGTAAAGATTCCACCAAATACAAATTTTGTATTGTCAATCGGCATAGAAAATCGAGTAAAGCTAACATTTAAAGTATATGGTGTGTTCAGCACAGTTATATTAAATATTTCGGAGAATAATATTATAGAGTATTTTAACCATCTAACTCCTTAAGGTATGGGTCTTTTTTGTCTTATATCATTTTAGTCTCTAGGTTTCTTTGAACCAAATTTGATTCATGATTTTTTAAGCCGTTTGAGCCATGACCGTCTGCCTGTCTGTCCGGCTGGTACGCACGATAACTTTCGAAAGACGTAATCAATTGTTTGGAAACTTTGCATAGGTTTATATTTTCCCAAAACTATTTACGGTATTGGAAATGGGCTACATGGCCACTCCCCTTCTGGTACATCCCATCAAATGTACCTAAATTCTGCATTTTCTTAAGCAATAACAGGATAAAGTTTTGGGAACAATTTTGGTTGTTTATCCACGCCCCTTCTGGTACCTTCCATACAAATGTACGATTACGCCCAATTAAGAAAACGAGTAATAATATCAATACACCCAACGTGATCGCGCCCATATTCTGTATTTAGTAAAGCTTTTTGGAGAGTAATAATATCAATACACCCAACGCCCAAAATTATGTATTATATTAAGCAAATTTTATGTATTTACTGAGGGTGAGGGTATAAGTAAGCCGGTTAACTCGACTAAAACTTTTTCAATTATTTTATAACATCGTTATTTGTTGACCGATTATGTTCTGTGCGTCGTTGAAAAGATATTAACAACACCTTTGTTAGTGAGTTAGAGACATTGAGCTATGACTTCGTTTTCCAGCGGTTCACAACGTTATATAATAATATTTTATCAACTTGATTTTTTTCATGGATATATTAATAGAAATTATTTACATAAGCCTTGGCTATAATTCTGCTGAAGAATGAAATGGAAAATCATCAATGGTTCTTGGGTTGAAAAACTAAGCGAATAAATAAATAAAAAAAGTTTGACCTGAGAAGGCCAAACCCTTTGGGGGTTTTACTATACTGACCTAGTACTTTCACCCTGATTTAGCACTCAGATTGGCTGTTGCACTGTGTAATTGGCGTTTATGTTGGTACAAAAAAGTCTGCAATTGTTGATTATTATGCCCTCACCCGACGGGTAGAAGGGTCTTATCATTTGATAAGTCCTAAAAGTGTAACACATAGAAGGAGTCACTATGTTTCTTTGTACCAAATTCGATTCATGACTTTTAAATTCGTTAGAGCCATGACCGTCTGTCGAAATACGTAACCAATTGTTTTGAAACTTTGCACAGGTTCATATGTCCCTAAAACTACTTACGGTATTGAAAATGGGCTACATGGCCACGCCCCTTTTAGGGCCTTCCATACAAATATACTATATCGATACACCTAACGCTATTGTGCCCAAACTCCGTATTTAGTAAAACTGTATCAGGATAAAGTTTTGGAGAAAAAACGGGAAGTCTAGCCACGCCCCTTTTGATAAATCCTATACAAACGTAACATTTCGCCCACTTTAGAACTGGAGAAATAACATCAATACACCTGTAATTTGTTAAGCTAATTTAATGCTTTACTGAGGGTGAGGGTATAGGTAAGTCGGTTTACCCGACTGAAACGTTCTCACTTGTTTTTGGACGTATATGATGAAAACACAGGTGTAAAATACAAAATCAAATTTGTGTCGTCTAACAAAATTATTTGGGAAGCCCTGTCCTATGCAAACATTTTCCAATTTTGTTTTTGAGTGTTAAAATAAATGAGATTAAAATATAACGACAACAATACGAAAAGTCATACAATCGGCTATATTGTCACAGAGGAAGGTCTCGTGCAGTGATTCTGAAAATAGATCCGTGAAAACTCAGTCAATACAGTTGCAGTGAGAACTCGCCAAAGCACACAAATAACTTATCTTGCTACTCAGATTTACGCACGCTCGCGTGATTATATGTTGTATTATTTCATATTGCAATAAAGTAATTTATATAAAATTATCACAAAAAGCATTATATGTTTTCGAAGATATACACAGCGATATTATGCATCAAATGGAATGGATCTAAAAAATATTAAAATCTCGACAAACACTTTACGGACTTTTTCAAAACAACTCTGTGCACTCATACTGTATTTTCTTCAACTCCATCTTTTTACGTCTAAAAAGACAAGTTGCCTCTCTTCTCTTCTCAGACTGAATTTTCCGATGGTAGGCTCAAATGCGGTCCCTGCCTATTTTAGCATTAAAATCACATAATACAGACTAGGTGCCGCAACTTCTTTTAAACGACAAATCCACATCCAAACTCGTGCATTTCCGCATGACCATTATAGTAGATGTCGAACGTCTTAATGCGCTAGCAGCCGTGTGCCGTCCACCGGATTTCCTATAAAGCGGTTATGTCAGCCTTCCGGACTTCCGACATTTGGATGGAGGCTCCTGGTATGTATACTGTTCTAACATTCCAGGTGCATTTCCTCAAATCATGGTCATTATTCGTTTGTGGTTGTCATCAACATTTTGGGGGATCCGTTTTATTCTTTATTTACTCCTTTTCATTGCAATAGTTCAATCGTTGTTAGCTCTAAGCACCACGTCGCAGTTTTCTCTTCATGTCAGGATTTTATTACAATTACCCAATCTGGGTAAACACTGACCAGGTCTAAGGTTTCGCCTCTCACAATTAGCCGTGCTCTGAAGGGTACCAAAAGCATGTTTCCAGGCGTCACCACGTGGAGGTTCTTCGTCGGCTATAGTACCACGAATACGGAGTTCTATGAGTAGACTTGAAGCTCTATTGACAAGGATCACCCTGGATTAACCCAGTTAATCGATCTGAAGCTTTACCTTGCATCACACTATCTTAATAAAATAGTGGCGTAAAATGCCTTCAAACTTAAAATCATTTTAATTTAAAACTTTTTTAGCAATCCAACGATATAAATTACTTTACAATCCAAAAAAAACTGAGCCCGCAATCTTAAAAATACTAAATCAAGCTCATACTAAAATTACACATTTTTTGTATTTTCTTAAAATCTCTTGATCTAAATTAGATAACGTCTAATTGCAAAAGATCTTTTAAATCGATTCATGGTTATTATATATTTTGAGATATATTGGTAAAACAGCAAAAAAAATAAAATTAGAGTTTTTAAGTTTTTTTTTCGCAAAACCTACTTTTGTGCAGAAAAGATTCATTCGAACAGAAGTGTCTTAAAGCTGAAGTCCATATGCCTCCAATAAGATATAGCACGATATAATATCTCTACGAGTTGATGGTAAAATCATGGGGCAAAGAACGATACTTGATACTTGATGATACTGATTCATCAAAAAATATTTTAAACTTCTGGACCCTGTTTAATGAGATCGATTATTCAGTAATTTTGAGGTGCTGCATTTGAACACTTAATTCTTTGGTTGACTTGAATTTCGTTTTTAGTAGGCGCTTATTAGTCTATGAAAATAGCTGACAAATATTATAAATGAAATGATAAATGTTTTTTATCATTGGCATAAAAGAAAATAAACAGCAATTTCAGGATTAATTAAGTTATATTTATAACCATTTCATATCTAGTCTGATCCTATCAAATATAACCATGACGTGGTCTAACAAGATTTAATTTAATAAACTTTTTAGAAGAAGCTAATTTAATATCCGATATTTTTTTTGTACCTTTAGATTGTATGTTTTATCTCATAGATGGATAGCAAAAAAAATTATATTACACGCAATCTGTGAAGAATCGCACCCTATGATGCACTGTGCATATTGACTGCCAATACACACATTTCCGTATCAATTCTTAGTGGTGTGATACTTATCAAATATCAAACATTTTATATGAAATTGTCATCGCTGGAGCATAGCACCACCCTCTAGTATACACCAAATCTATCAAAACATAATGTTGTTGCTTTTTTTTTGGTAATGCTGAGTAAAGTACCACGTCTATTCTACGAGAGCATTGTTGTCCTATATCGAAAAGCGGATGGATGTACAGGAGACTCATGGATGTTGGAATGTAGGGCATTCATACACACACACACACTCATATGAACATACGTATGTTATCCACATTTCGTTACGCTTTTTAATGCTCAACGCGACAAGAATGTGTTAATGTAAAGTTGGTTCATATTCGTGGATTCAGTTCCTAATTTAAGATGCTTGTGTGCACATACATAAGAGTGCTCGTGTGGAACAAAATGGTGTAAAGTGTAGGACGTATACATCGTGTACATCCTATTTCACAGTTACTTCTCCTTTCCGAAGCTGTCATTTAACGTCTCATAAAGCTTAAATAGAAATCTATTGGCGAACACGAAGTATAGAATGCTAACCCTCCTTCCCCGAGTATGACTGTGTGGTACATTTTGTCATAGATTATTATTATTATTACTATTACTCATATTTCGATAAAGTTATCGGGTTTTGGGATTGAAGAGATGTAGACACAGACAAGTGTTATACCAACCACACAGCGACATCATCACAAATTGTTTGTTTGTCTGCTCCAGCAGCGGTAAATATGAATCCTTGGGGAGCAATATTTTGTTTGATTCGCTACTCATGATACGTGGGCTGGTGCCTGTCTTTAGGCGGCATTTTAGATGCTCGTCTAATGGGACGCCACTTCCTTTTTCCTTCTCTCGCCATATCCTCAGCATGCCAAAGTCCTTGGAAAGGAAGATACAAACAATGAGTATTGTATGTACTTTGGTGAAGGCGTTTAAATGTTTGCTTGACTGTTCTTTTTCTACATCGTTTTTGATCATCTCTAAGAGTGTTCTACAAAAATTTCATCAGTATTGGTTAACCATAAAAAAATTTCTAATATTCGTAAATGGCTTCAAGGTATGATTGAAAAACTAATAACCAAAGTTCACATATGTTGGTGTCGATAGATTGCCATGACTTTTGCCACTGCCCTTTTCAACATTTTTGGAGAAGTTGCTGAGAAACAGAGAAACAAAAAGAGAATATCACTGTTTATGATTAGTAAAAGTTCAATGTGAAATTTAAAGTGTACAAGCAGTGAGGCATAAGACCATTGTCACGCACGAAATGGATTTTACGCTTATCGGTTTAGATGTTATGTTACCTAGAATAAGTTCATTATTATTGTGGAAATGTGTCATCCACATGGGTGTCTATAAAATTTGACAATATTATGAATTCTTGTTGAAAGAACTAACAATTATAGGTTAATAAAATGGGCCTGTCGTAGAATTCCATTTCAATGGAAAGTGCAATTAATTAGGTTTTTAGTTTTTTGCAAGGAACAAAAAATTTTTTCGGAGTGAGAAGTGGTGTCAAAATTTTTTTTCAGAACAGCTCTTGATTTTAAAATATTAAGGATTGCTATTATACTTTCCGCACTTGCACCTCCAATGCACTTTCTCTCTAGCTTATATCTATGATGATTATACCTGTTAAGTTTATCAGGTATTATCATCATAACTTTACCCATTTTAATACAACTTTTTTTTAGTACAATTTTCGCTCTCATTTCACGAAAGTCACGTTGATTAAGTTTATTTATCTAATTTTCTATTTGTAATTCGAATTACAAATCATTTTTTTGCAACGAAAATAATACGCCTGGGTAATACGACCGGATGCCGCTGGCGATATTAAGTGAATATTGCATCTCAAGCCGACTCACAAACTCCATAAATAGCGACAAATAGTCAGCGACGAACTCTGATGGTTGGGCTAGCCACCCGCTTTTTGATTCTTTACTGGATATGAAATCACAATAAAGAAAAATTAACAAAAACCCTTCTACAGAGAAGGTGCCGCAATCCGCCTTGCTGATGTCCTCAAAAACCAGTACAGAAATTTCAGTCAGTTAAACTGACTGATAAATACCATCACCCAATATAATATATTGTTTTAGTCTTGAGTTGTTGAAAATAATCGATTTGTAATTAAAACCAGTTAGAAAGTTTCAGTCGGGCAACCCGACTTACATTTACCCTTACCCTCAGTAAAACAAATAATTTTCTATTTTATTGATATTATTACTCGATTTCGAAATTGGGCGGAGTGGTACATTTGTATGGGAGGTACGAGAAATGGTGTGTTTAGGCTCCAGATTTATTCTCCATAACTTTATCCTGTTATAGCTTTACTAAATACAGAATTTGCGCACGATTGCGTTGGGTGTACTGGTATTATTACTACATCCCAAAAGTGGGCGGAAAGGTACATTTGTATGGGAGGTACCATAAGGGGCGTGTCTAGACTTCCAATTTTTTCTCCAAAACTTTGTACTGTTATAATATAACAAAATACAGAATATGGGCACGATCGTGTCTAGTGTATTGATATTATTACCCTATTTCTAAAGTGGGCGGAGTGGTACATTTGTATGGGAGGTACCAGAAGGGGCGTGTCTAGACTTCCAGATTTTTTCTCCAAAACTTTATCCTGCTTGAACTTTACCAAATACAGAATTTGGGCACGATCGCGTTAGGTCTTTTAATAATATTAATCGATTTCTAAAGTGGGCGGTACCAGATGTGTATGGGAGGTACCAGATGGGGCGTGAACAGACTTCCAATTATTTTCTCCAAAACTTTATCCCGTTATTGCTTTACCAAAAATAGAATTTGGGTACGATCACGTTTGATTTATTGATATTATTTCTCCATCTCCATAGTGGGCGGAAAGGTAGGTTTGTATGGGAGGTACCAGAAGGGGCGTGGCTAGGCTCTCAAATTTTTTTCCAAAACTTTATCCTGATATAGCTTTACTAAAGACAGAATTTGGGGACGATACCGTAGGGTGTATTGATATTATTACTCGATTTATAAAGTGGGCGGAATGATGTATTTGTATGGGAGGTACCAGAAGGGGCGGGGCCACGTAGCCCATTTGCAATACCGTAAGTAGTTTTGAGAAAATAATAACTCGTGCAAAATTTCAAAACATTTGGTTGCGTCTTTCGAAAGTTATCGTGCGAACCAGCCGGACAGCCACCAGACAGACAGACAGACGGACATGGCTCAAACGACTTAAAAACTCATGAATCGAATTTGGTTCAAAGAAACCTAAGGTCTGAAGTGACTCCTTCTATGTGTTACACTTTTGGGTCGTATCAAATGATATATACCCTCATCCCTAAGGGTGATGGTATAAATATATGGCTGACATCGCCGCCATTCAGGAGATCAAATGGTCATGACAGAGATACTCGCGAAGTAAAAAGTGCGAAATCTTTTACAGTTCTTATGCAGAAAGCGCCAATTTGGATGGGTAATTGTATTTGTCTCGAGGTTCAATCCTGTTAGTAACCTATTAGCCACAATACATCACGCTGACTTGTGATCATGCCCCAACGGAAGATAAAGACGATGAGATAAAAGATGAATTTTACGAGCGCCTAGAGAAAACATAAGACCGCTGCCCTCGTCACGAGATTTAAATTGTCCTGGGAGATTTTAATGCCAAAAAGGAAGGGAAGATGTTCTTGGTTTAGATCAGCCAAAGTGCGCACAAGATTGAGCAGAGCGAAAAACGCACGTAACCAAACACAAAGAAAGCTGGACATCGTGAAGCTGCAAACCCAAGAGGTAGCCACTGCCTACTCAAACCAGCTCTCCCTAATTCTACAAAATAACGCCTCTACTTTTCACGTTCCCGATACCCAGTGGTAGAAAATTGCACATTCCATGGTAACCGCTACAACATACAAGCGTGGATATGAAAAGCGGCGCTCAGACGAATCCTGGTACTATGAAGAATATCGTCTGAGGAAAAAGATGTTGCTTATAGGGCAACGCTAGAGCCAATTGTAACCAGGACTGTGAGGGAACAAGGGCACAAGGAGACAGTAAAACAGGCGAGTCAGGTATTTTAACGAAAAAAAGTCAGATGAAGGAACGAGAGAACGATGATATACAGCGGTACAGGAGAGGCTAGAAAAATTTACCAGAAAGTAAAAGTAAAAAAAAACTTTATCTGTAATGGACACCCCTCCTATAAGGACAAGGATGGAAATTTGTTTACAGATACGCAAAGCGCGCGATCTACCCATCGCATATACGGTTATGTCGATTGATCAGATCAACCTGTTCGGGCCTTTTCAGTTTAGCTTTAGACCTGGAAAATCAACAACTGACCAGATATGCACACGAAAGTGAATACCGACATGTCGGACTCAAACCGGACAGGGTCCGCCTTTGTGCTTACTGGGTCGTGAACTCTTCAACATAGTGATAGAGATAATAATAAGAAAAGTTGCAGTAAAGACGGGGACTCTATATTCAACGAAAGCCACATGCGGCTTGCGTACGCTGATGATGATGACATCATCGCTCGAAAACTGTTGGATGTAACTGCAGCCTTTTTAGACATAATAGAGGAAATAGCACGAGGACAAAATGAAGTTATTTGTTTAAACGAACAAAGAATCTACTCGTTTGGGAAACTGCGTGACCGTTGACAACCATAATTTCGAGGCGATAGATGCTTCTATCTACGTAGGCTCCGCTATCAGTAAAACAAATAATGTCAGCCTCGAAATACGGAGAAGAATGCTACTTGCTAATAAATGCTTCTACGGACTAAGCAAGCGATTTAATGACAGAACCCTCGACGAACAGAAATTCAACTATACCAGATACTGGTGCTAGCTGTCTTGATGTTTGGTTCAGAATCCTGGGTTATGACTAGGGCGACCAATTTTCATCATATGCTGAATATTGCTTATGCTGCTTAATTTAACGATTTCAAGCGATCTTGCTTATTTAATAGGTTTGTGCTTTTTTATGCTGTTTTTGACCTTATTTATATGTTTGACACATTTTGATAAAATATGTTTCTATCAATTGAAAATTTGTACATACAGTAGACTAAGGATAAGTGCACATCGGTTTTCGCCCGACTTTTTGTGCACTTATGCGGTTTTTGCATTTATACAGCACTCGAATAAGTGCACAACTATTGCATATATACAAACATTGCATAAGTGCACGATTATTGCATTTATACAAACATTCGATTAATTTTATTAATCTGTAACAACAGTTCAGTTTGGACGGAACTTTAAGAAAATAATCAAAATATTATTTATTGAATTATTAAACACTGGATTACAAAAAATAGGCCGAAAAATAACCAAAGGGTTTTTTATTTATTTTGGTTTAAATTGGTTTAAATTACATAACAGGTTTTTAATAAAAACTAATAAAAATCTGAAACTGAACAGTTTAAGGTAAAAACAAATCACAAATTTATATTTCATTGTTTAAGTGGATTTTATATTTTATACAAAAAAATTAAAAAATTTCAGTTCTGTGCCAAAATAAGAGCTGATAATGAATCATTGCAATTTTGCAACATTGTTTTTTGCAAAATACATATTAAATTGCACTCAATTCGATTCACCTAAACCACGTGTGCTAAAAAATTCTGAAATCTTTTTTTGAACCATGTTTTCTGTTCCAACGTTATATATTTTTTTCTCCAGTTTCCCTAAATCATAATCTACATTTATTAAGTATGAGAGATTTGCATTTGCATGCAAAGTTGTACTAAAAAAGTACTTTCAGGTTAGCAAAAGTTGTGCATTTATCCGGTTTTTGCATTTATGCGTGTTGCACTTATCCGTGTATTTTTGTATGTAAACGTACAAAAATGCTAATGGCTTTAAGTTCCAGTGCTCTTATGCGGTTTTTGCATTTATGCGATGTGCACTTATCCGTAGTTTACTGTATCACAAACCTATGCGGTTCATAAAAATATGACAGGTAGTATTAAATATGCAAACTATCCTCTTATTTTACACACAGCCTGTGTGTAAAATACCCTAATGATAGCTTAGATCGTTCGATTCGTTATATTCCTATAGTTGTCCCTTTCACACTCTATCTATATCGTTGTACTCAATGTGAATTTAGTAAGGTGTATGCAAAGACGAATTGGTTGTTCTTTAGCGAAAAAGGTCACGCGGATTGCCATTGAATGAAAGCTTAGAAACAATACAATCAATTTAACATGTTTTAGAAAACTATCTGATAAAAATTATTTTAAAAAAATTACCGTACTTGCGCGAAATCCTGGCTTTGTGGAAATCACTAAAATCAACGATATTATTTTTTTAAAATTTCAAAACAACAAATGCGTTTATCAGAAAATATTCGTCTGCTGAATTAACACTTTTCAAATATTCTCCCGTTTAATCCTGTGACGTAGAACGTCTTTTTCTATATATGGAATTTTTTTTACAAACCAGTGTAAAAGTTTCACCATGGAAAATTTAAAAATTTACTTAGTGCTTAATTGTAATCGGGACATTGACCAAGATATAACCTCACAGTTTTTTTTTTGGTTTGAAAATTACATTTTATGCATAAATATCTGACAGAGTAATTTTGTTAATTTACTTATTGTTTTTTATTACTTCATTAATAGGTATGAACTTTTTTTTTGTTTATTTTTCAATAAATAAAAAAAATTTTAAATGCTGAATATAAAATCTATCGTGCTTATTTCAAAGGTTTTTCGTGCTTTTTTAAGTACTGAAAACCGTTTTTTTCGTGCTGAAAAATGGTCGCCCTAGTTATGACACAAGCGGATAAATCGGCAGTATTCGTGAGAAAAATACTTCGTAAAATATATAGGCACATCATCGTTAACGGAGAGTATCGACTTCGTATGAATCATATACAGTACGGGGTGTACACTGGGTCACATGCAGAACTTGGTGTGACAAACTGGAGGAGAAACGCACAAGAGCGAAGCGCATATAATATTTTCCTACGTGCAGCATAACATCCCATACGATTGCATAGAAGTGCCAACTAGGTGAGTATAATACGAACGCCTACGAACTACAGCACAAAGAGTTCAAAGCTAACTCGGGTTCAAAATCGGGTTAATGATTTTTTTTTTTTAATTTTGTGTTACAAATTATGTAAAGCTTGTCGTGGCTTGAAAAATGAGTAACAAAGATCATATTATTGGGAGACCCAAGAAGCGGGAAAACTTATTTTGATTTGTAATTTTTTTTTCAAGAAGTTGATCCGCTAGTTTTAGCAGAATCTTCTTGTACCACCGATATGCTTGAAGTTCTCTACTAAGTGCGGTAGTTTGACTATGTGGGCAGTTGCCACTTAATTACAAAAGTATATACATTAGGTTGATTCTTATTTGGCAAAAAAAAAATGTTTTTGGAATTTTTCATGGGCCAAGTTAAAATTTTATTAAGACGTATAAAAAAACTCTATGTGAATTTTTTTAATTTTTTTCTTGAAGGTTTAGGGGTCGCTACCGAGGTTCGAAATTCAAAATTTTACCGTCATCCTGAGGGATAAGCTGAATAACTCGAGTAAACCTTAACTGATCCTTATGAACATTTTTCAGCATCAATAATTTCCATAACGAAGTAATGGAATTGTAAATAAGCAGAATTGCCCCACCCCTTCTGGTACCTCCCATACAAAATAACCTATTTTTTGATAATTAATATTTCTCCCATAACTTTCAAACGGGCATATGGATGGCATTTAAACTTGGTCAGTTTAATTACCTTTTAATAACAGATAAACTCCCAGAAAATCAAAACCTTTGTCACATCCCTTCTTGTACCTCCCATACAAATGACCGAATTAACCCCCATATTTTTACCTACATATCTTTTTAGTAAAAATACTGAATTCAATAAAATTTTGTGTGAGATGAACACATGCAAAAATTTGACTCGTGAGTGACTATGGACTATATAGGCCAACCCCTTCTGGTACCTCCCATACAAAATTACCTATTTTTAGAGAAATTATTTTTTACCAATAATTTCCAAACGGACATCTGGATGGCATTTAAACTTTACCAGTTTAATTTTCTTGTAATAGCAGATAAACACTCAGAAAATCAAAACCTTTGTCACACCCCTTTTGGTACCTCCCATACAAATGACCGAATTAACCTCCATATTTTTACCTACATATCTTTTTAGTAAAAATACTGAATTCAATAAAATTTTATGTGAGATGAACACATGCAAAAATTTGACTCGTGAGGGAATATGGACTATATCGACCAACCCCTTCTGGTACCTCCCATACAAAATTACCTATTTTTAGACAAATTATTTTTTACCAATAATTTCCAAACGGACAGCTGGATGGCATTAAAACTTGGCCAGTTTAATTACCTTATAATAGCAGATAAACCCCCAGAAAATCAAAACCTTTGTCACACCCCTTGTATTACTGCTTACAATTTTCTTTAAATTTTAAAATATTGTAAAGTATTATTTACACATGGTAGATTTTTTTGGATCTGAATATTTTTTTCTAAATTCTTTCACCAATAACAATAGGAACTGCTTCTGTTCTCCATAATGTGTATGCAATTTATTGTATTCCTGCATCAAGGCCACACCGTGTTCAGCAATATCATTAACAACCTTCAACCTAGACCGAACTAATTCTTTACTTAATTTAAAGTCTGCATCTTGCTCCCAATCTTCAACATTTTTTTTAGGAAACCCGATTTAATACCCGTTATGCTGAAAAATCTAGGAGTATTGTTGGATACAAAATGCTCAAGACTTTTGGAATGTAGTAGGTTTCCATCCACTGTAACTCGTTTTTCTGGATTATCAACTCCTTCTATGTTTAAAGCATTTACCATCTTCTTCTTAATTTCATGAGAAACTTTGTCATCAAAAATGCAAATCCAACTAGCTCTTCCTAAAAATACCAGAGATGACCTAGAATTTTTTTTAAGGCTATTGCCGCTGTCTCTTTATTAATTGTTGCATAAGACTTCAAGTCTTTTAATAACTGGAGGTCATTTCTTGAAGCAGAAGGTCCAGAAGTGGATTCAAACCAATATTTAAGGTAAATATTAATTATAAAAATGCAAACATCCTGTATTCCACATAATTCGCATTCGTTTAACTTGAACTGCTCTCTGAATAAATATATTTTTAAGGAATATATTGCCTTAGCCTTCCATCTAGCACGGTGAAGACCTGCTGGTGCTCTGAAAGATTTTTTGTGTTTTTGGAACATCCCGCAGAATATCAGAATATTATTAAGTAGCTCTTTGTAGTCCTCTCGTGGCTGAAACTAGCAGAACTCTTTACTTGTCTTAATATGAGATCATCCGATATGCCAGGTTTAAAATTGGAATGATCAATTTTTAAACCTATCTTAAACCTCTTTAAAATTAATATTTCCGGACCGGTTGATATTCCCGAAATACAATGCATAAGTCATTTTATATGACTTCTACGTTTAAAACTGCGCATTCTTTTGTACGTCTTAACAAAATTTTAAGTTAACCTATGAAAAAAATCAAAATTTTTGTCAAATAAGTAGCATAAATATGTAAAACTATGAGGGTGAATTCGGGCATTTGTATGGGAGGTACCAGAAGGGGCGTGACAAAGGTTTTGATTTTCTGGGGGTTTATCTGTTATTACAAGGTAATTAAACTGACCAAGTTTAAATGCCATCCAGATGTCCGTTTGGAAATTATTGGTAAAAAATAATTTGTCTAAAAATAGGTAATTTTGTATGGGAGGTACCAGAAGGAGTTGGTCGATATAGTCCATATTCACTCACGAGTCAAACTTTTGCATGTGTTCATCTCACACAAAATTTTATTGAATTCAGTATTTTTACTAAAAAGATATGTAGGTAAAAATATGGGGGTTAATTCGGTCATTTGTATGGGAGGTACCAGAAGGGGTGTGAAAAAGGTTTTGATTTTCTGGGGGTTTATCTGTTATTAAAAGGTAATTAAACTGACCAAGTTTAAATGCCATCCAGCTGTCCATTTGGAAATTATTGGTAAAAAATAATTTGTCTAGAAATAGGTAATTTTGTATGGGAGATACCAGAAGGGGTTGGTCGATATAGTCCATATTCACTCACGAGTCAAACTTTTGCATGTGTTCATCTCACACAAAATTTTATTGAATTTAGTATTTTTATTAAAAAGATATGTAGGTAAAAATGTGGGGGTTAATTCGGTCATTTGTATGGGAGGTACCAGAAGGGGTGTGACAAAGGTTTCGATTTTCTGGGGGTTTATCTGTTATTACAAGGTAATTAAACTGACCAAGTTTTAATGACATCCAGCTGCCCGTTTGAAAGTTATGGGAGAAATAATAATTATCAAAAAATAGGTAATTTTGTATGGGAGGTACCAGAAGGGGTGGGGCAATTCTGCCCATTTACAATTCCATTACTTTGTTATGGAAAATATTAATACTGAAAAATTTTCATAAGGATCAGTTAAGGTTTACTCGAGTTATTCTGCTTATCCCTCAGGATGACGGTAAAATTTTGAATTTCTAACCCCGGTAGCGACCCCTAAACCTTTAAGAAAAAAATTAAAAAAATTCACATAGAGTTTTTTTGTACGTCTTAATAAAATTTTAACTTGGCCCATGAAAAATTCCAAAAACATTTTTTAAGACTCACCCTAATATACATACTATTTACATGTGATTAGACATTAACATTGTAACACTATTTATATCTTTGCAATTCGAATATATTTCTGTCAACGTACAAAATCATGCCACCAATTTATATTATGTTTTGTGCGGGAGGTAAGGATAGCATGTGCAATCATTATCGTATTTATTAGAATAATGCATTTTAATTACAGAAATAATCTTAAAATTTTTTCCACAAATGCGAGGAAGTGGGTGAAGTACTGTCGTTAGTTTTTTTCCCCAATCGAGGTCATTTCCTCCAAGCAACTCCTGGAAACTGAACATATCCAGTTTGTTTGTGTATTTGTTGTTCTTTTACCATTCCAGTTGCGTTGTAGTACCACTTGAAGGGTATCAACACTGGCAAAGTACTCGCTTAAGTGTTGATGTATACTTTTCTTTGTTTTTTTTTTTTTGTTATATGGTTTCGCATCAAGAGCATTGCTTTGCAGCTGCAGCGATTATCCCCTTTGCCATTTAACATGACAAAGGCATCTCAAGGACGATGGTTTTTATTATATCACATCGTTATCCGCATTTGTTTCAACATTGGTATCGGTATCGGTACATAATTTTTCAATACGTTACTTTTGCATTATTAAACCACTTAGAGAACAACGTTCTTTCGTCGTTTTTCTTTCATTGCCTCTTCTCAACAAATCTTAGTTTTGCCGTTTTCAACAACTACGCATAACACTCTGTGTCATTGTTGATTCGTAGCGTTGTTAGGCAACAATCGGAAGACAGTGCGTCAGTTATCACTACACACTAAGATTTATAGTAATGCTTGTTAATATATTTTTATTCCGTCCGATTGAACTGGCAATCGCATGTTTCGTAAGTGAAGAGCAACAAGTGGACCTATGCAGAACACGATAGATATTATAATGTAGGATAGCTATTAGAATCACACTGTCTGGAAGATTTCTCACTAAAAACGCACATAAATCTGTTAAAAACATTTGTACAAGAGTGACCACAATATAGTTGTTAATATCATAATTTTTAGCTCGTAATCTATCGGCCTTATTCATAAAAAATTTCTAAAGTAGGTATGAAGCGTTCTCTAGCTAAAGCATTCTTTAGCTCTAAAAAACCTTTAATAAGAAATTGTATTCATAAACGTTTTTATACCATCACCCTTAGGGATGAGGGTATATATCATTTGATACGAAAAAAAGTGTAACGCATTAAAGGAGACGAGTTAGACCCCAAGTATCTTAAGACCAAATTCGTTTCAGAACTTTTTAAGAAGAATGAGCTATGTCCGTCTGTCTGGCTGGCTGGCTGGCTGGATGGCTGGTCAGCAGGATAACTCGAGTAAACCTTAACGGATCGGTATGAAAATTTACCAGTATCAATATTTTTAAAAACGAACTTATGGGATTGTAAATGGGCTGAATAGCCTCACCCCTTCTGGTACCTCCCATACAAAATTACCTATTTTTGGAAAATTAATATTTCTTCCATAACTTCCAAACGGACAACCGGAGGATGTTTGAATTTGGTCAGATTATTTATCTT
The DNA here is from genome assembly GCA_964034835.1 of Muscina levida. NCBI lineage: Eukaryota > Metazoa > Arthropoda > Insecta > Diptera > Muscidae > Muscina > Muscina levida. Next base: position 25,289 of record CAXIUB010000127.1, on the reverse strand, counting down.
GCAAAAGTAGACAAACCCTAAGAAAACCGAAATCTGTGCCCCACCCATTCTGGTACCTCCCATACAAATGACCGAATTAACCCTTATAGTTTTACATACATATCTTTTTTGCAAGTAAACTTAGATCACTCAAATTTTGCGTATGATGTTTGCTTATAAATATTAGACTCAGGTATGAATATGGACTATATCGGTTCACGCCTTCTGGTACCTCCCATACAAATTGACCTATTTTTGGAAATTATATATTTCTCCAATAACTTCAAAACAGTCACTTGGGGGGTTATGAACATTGGTCGATAAATTAATGTTGTGATAGGAGGTGAAACCTCAGAGAGCCTAACTATTTGACACACCCCTTCTGGTACCTCCCATACAAATGACCGAATTGACCCTTATAGTTTTACATACATATCTTTTTTGTAAGTAAACTGAGATCACTCAAATTTTGCGTATGATATTTGCTTATGAAAATTAGACTCAGGTATGAATATGGACTATATCAGTTCACGCCTTCTGGTACCTCCCATACAAAATTACCTATTTTTGGAAAATTAATATTTCTCCTATAACTTCCAAACGGACTCTTGGGGGGTAATGAAAATTGGTCGATTAATTTATGTTATTATAGGAGGCAAAACCCTAGAAAACCTAACTATTTGACACACCCCTTCTGGTACCTCCCACACAAATGACCGAATTCACCCCCATAGTATTACAAACATATCTTTTTTCTAAGTACACTGAATTCAGTCAAATTATGAGTAATTTGTACGCTTATGAAAATATGAATCAGGAGTGAATATGGACTATATCGGGTCACCCCTTCTGGTACTTCATACAAACATACCTATTTTTGGAAAATTAATAATTCTCCCATAACTTCCAAACGGACATTTGAGGGGTAATGAAAATTAGTAGGTATTTATATTGTGATAGGAGGCGAAACCTCAGAAAACCTAACTATTTGACACACCCCTTTTGGTACCTCCCACACAAAGGACCGAACTCACCCCTATAGTCTTACATACATATCTTTTTTTGTAAGTGCACTGAATTCAGTCAAATTATTCGTAAGTTGTACGTATGAAAATTTGAGTTAGGAATGAATAAGGACAGTATCGATTCACCTCTTGTGGTACCCCCTATCAAAATTAAATTTTTTTGAAAAATTAATATTTCTCACATAAATTCCAAACCGGCACCTATACCCCCTACACAAATAAGTAAAGTTTTGGACGATTTTGCACCACAAGCAGGGGAAAAATATACATAAGTAATTTTATTTTAATTAAAAATCTATTCATTTCAATAACTCAAATTCAACAATATCTTATATTGGGTGATGGTATTTATCAGTCAGTTTACCTGACTGAAATTTCTGTACTGGTTTATCAGTACTTTAGCTTTATGTGTTCCGGTGGCAACGCCGACTGCTAATGGTCAATAATGATGTATAAAAAGAAGCTTTATAATCGGATACAAAGCTTTATAATCTGTTACCAAACATTTGTTTGCACATAAAATAACTATAAACATAATTGTAGCTCAAATTCACATTAACTACAATCCTTTGGCGGTCAGAAAGACGTTAAAGTAAAAATGGCATTTAAAGATTACATTTTCCTTTCCTCATGTAAAAATAATAATCGGATACCGATTACATTGTTTCCTTGTTTTGATTGTTTTTACATCACGAATATTATTTCATTATTTACAAAATACTTTTGAAGATATATTTTTCAAAATGGAATTCATGAATGAAAAGTGTCTATTTAGACACTTTTCTATATGCGGAATGATTATAAAGACAATTTCCTACACAATGAATACATGCAACGGCTCTTTATCGTATTTAAAATGCCGAAAAACTCAATATAAAGATCACAAATTCATATATATATACAATAAATTGTACAAACGTCAAGTTATAGCATGCTTAAAGTAGGAACAACCCTACTTTAACTTATTGAAGATGTGAATCGTTTATGAATACTGTTTTCTCGAAATTTGCTTCAAAATGGTTTATAAACCTCTTATAATTTTTTATGAATACGACCGTATATGTATACTGCAAGCAAACAACATTTATATCGATCTGTCCGGATTACAAGCAAAAGAAACAATATTATATTGAATGTCATAATGTAACGTGTTCCAGCTATTCAGACTTTTCGAAAGCAGAACCACTGCTAGATGGGAAATACCATAGGTGAACACTTTTATACATGAAATTTTAAAACTGTAATCGTGGACGTTTCCCTGTTGTTACTTAAAATGAACTAAATCATTTTAGATTTACGTTAATACAACTATACCACTTCGAATTTTTGTTTATTTATTTTGATATTTTCCAATAGCAAAAGCTTTTGAAATGGACAAAGTAACTCATTGAAAACAATGTACTTTTGTAACAGGACAATGGGTTAAATGAGATTTTACTCTTGGACGAAAAAAGAAAAAAAAACACAAATAATAATTGGACTGCCTGGGTAGCAATCGCACATCCGCCTACACGAAAAAGTTCGCTGAACAAGCTAATGTCAATAATTTGCTACATACGATAATGTGTTAACACAAATCTTTTATAATTGATTTAATTAAAAATCTAGTAATTTCAATAACTCAAGGCTTAAATTATATTGGGTGATGGTATTTATCAGTCAGTTTACCTCACTGAAATTTCTGTACTGGTTTTTTAATCAGAATTTAAAAACTGCATTAACTGCATTTATTCAATTTGTTTAGCATCTTGTCAAAATGTATTAACATACTATTTTAGAATGTTATGTTCCTTCACATTGAAGGAGTCACTTTAGACCCTAGGTTTCTTTGAACCAAATTCGATTTATGACATTTTAAGTCGTTTGAGCCATGTCTGTCTGTCTGTCTACTTACGGTATTGCAAATGAGCTACATGGCCCCGCCCCTTCTGGTAACTCACATACAAATGTACCTTTCCGCCCACTTTAGAAATCGAGTAATAATATCAATATACCCAACGGGATAGTACCCAAATTCGATCGTACCCAAATTCTTTATTTAGTAAAGCTATAGCAGGATACAGTTTTTGAGAAAAAAAACTGGAAGTCTAACCACGCACCATCTGGTACCTCCCATACCCATCTGGTACTGCCTACTTTAGAAATCGATTAATATTATTAATCGACCTAACGCGATCGCGCCCAAATTCTGTATTTAGTAAAGTTCAAGCAGGAGAAAGTTTTGGAGAAAAAATCTGTAATTCTAGAAACTCCCCTTCTGGTACCTCCTATACAAATGTCCACTCCGGCCAGTTTAGAGATGGAGTAATAATATCAATACACTAGAAACGATGGGCCCAAATTCTGTAGTTTGTTTAGCTATAACAGGACAAAGTTTTGGAGAGAAAACTGGAAGTCTAGCTACACCCCTTCTGGTACCTCCCATTCAAATGTACCACTCCGCTCACTTTAGAAATCGAGTAATAATATCAATATAATAGAAAATTTCTTGTTTTACTGAGGGTGAGGGTATATGTAAGTCGGGTTGCCCGACTGAAACTTTCTTACTGGTTTGTATCCCTGTAAACTACATACTATTTGGACTTATAACATACTATTTGTTACTTCGGAACAAAACGCATTGTCAATTGCCCAATTTTTTCCTTTGGTAACTTTTGATTGCAATTTTAATTTTCACTTTTATCTTCATGTATGTATCTCTCAAAACCTAATAATACCCTCTTAAAATTAGCAAATCGTTTTTAAGGTATCAAAAAAATAGATTTTTCCAATAACGACTTTAATTATCTTTATGTGCAGTGTTGTCATTTGGAGTCCTATCGAAATAATTATATTTTATCAAACACTACATTTTGACCTTCGAGCACTTTTGACGTTAAACACTTAACACTTTACTTAACTTCCTTTTATATTTATAAGTTAATATATTTATAAGTTCTTATAAATACTTAGCAGTAACTGCGTTATTTCATATACAATCAGGACAAAAGTGATTTTCCATCATGTAACATAAAGTAAAGGTAAAAATTAGGCAAATATTTGAACAAGATACTAACAAAGTAAACAACATTTAGTTATTTTAGTTAAGTATGATGCATATTTCGTTTTATTCGCATATTTTCTTCTGCTTCAAAATAATTGGTTTCAATGTTTTTATACCATCACCCTTAGGGATGAGGGTATATATAATATCATTTGATACGACAACCAGTACAGAAATTTCAGTCAGCTAAACTGACTGATAAATACCATCACCCAATATAAGATATTGTTGAAGTCTTGAGTTATTGGAATGAATATATTTTTAATTTAAATAAAATTACCTATGTATAAGTTTTTCCCTGCATGTGGTGCAAAATCGTCCAAAACTTGGCTTATTTGTGTAGGAGGTATAGGTGCCGGTTTGGAATTTATGTGACAAATATTAATTTTTCAAAAAAAGGTAATTTTGATTGGAGTACGAAAAGGGGTGAATCGATACAGTCCTTATTCATTCCTGACTCAAATTTTCATACGTACAACTTACGAAAAATTTGACTGCATTCAGTGTGCTTACAAAAAATTATATGTATGTAAGACTATGGGGGTGAGTTCGGTCCTATGTATGGGATGTACCAGAAGGGGTGTGTCAAATAATTAGGTTTTCTGAGGTTTCGCCTTCTATCACAATATAAATTTACCGACTAATTTTCTTTACTCCCCAAGTATCCGTTTGGAAGTTATGGGAGAAATATAAATTTTCCAAAAATCGGTCATTTTGTATGGGAGGTACCAGAACGCGTGAACTGATATTGTCCATATTCATACCTGAGTCTAATTTTTATAAGCAAACATCATACGCAAAATTTGAGTGATCTCAGTTTACTTACAAAAAAGACATGTATGTAAAACTATAAGGGTCAATTCGGTCATTTGTATGGGAGGTATCAGAAGGGGTGTGTCAAATAGTTAGGCTCTCTGAGGTTTCGCATCCTATCACAACATTAATTTATCGACCAATTTTCATAACCCCCTAAGTGTCCGTTTGGAAGTTATTGGAGAAATATTAAATTTCCAAAAATAGGTCATTTTGTATGGGAGGTACCAGAAGGCGTGAACTGATATAGTCCATATTCATACCTGAGTCTAATTTTCATAAGCAAACATCATATGCAAAATTTGAGTGATCTCAGTTTACTTGCAAAAAAGATATGTATGTAAAACTATAAGGGTCAATTCGGTCATTTGTATGGGAGGTACCAGAAGAGGTGGGGCAAATGTTTCTGCTTTCTTAGGGTTTGTCTACTATTGCAAGATAAATAAGAATGCTGTAAAATTTTAAAATTCAATATCAAATTAATTTAGAAAAAAAATTTACGTTTTATAAACGAGAATGTTTTTAGAAGCTTTGTAAAATTTTAAAATCCAATTCTAAAATAACTTAGAAAGCTTTAACAAATTTTAAAATTCAATTTCAAACTAACAGAAAACGAGGAAACTCCATTCAGCTCAACAAAAAAAAAACAATTTTGAGAGATTTAAGCTCAGCCTTTAGCGCATGCAATTAAAAGATTATCAAATAATTCAGCGACTCTAATCGACGCTGAAGAAGTATATGCGTTTATACTGAAACAGCTCAAAAATATGGGTTCCGCATATGCTCGGGAGCTGTGAGACAAAATTATAGCAAGATAAAGGGAAAAAAGAATACAAACATTAGATACCCTAATAACATACCTTAGCTCCTAAATATCTTACAAGCTCACTCTGTGTAAAGTATTCTAAAAAGGCGGAAACAATGGAATCTGCGAACGAACTTTTTAAAAGACTTTAACCTACAAATCCCCAACAATGACAGAGTGTAATAACAGTTCAAATTGTGAGATGGAGGAATCCCCTAATGGTAGTCTTTGCAAAGATCTAAACAGGACAATAAATAACATCAAAAATTCATCAGTGAAAACAAATTGCGATAACACAAGCCTATATGATGATTTAAACTATTTCGATAGATTTAATAAATGGATAGAAAAGCTCAACATTCTTCTAAACGCGCTTTTGTCAATAAATCCTACTTCCACAATTAGTGAGCGCATGTTTTCTGTATCAAGCTTTATAAAACGGAACAGAAGAATAGACTCAAAATTGAACACTCAAATTATATGATATTTCTTAATTACTATTTTAAAAAACAATATTAAAAATATGCCAAAAATTAATTTCCTTAAAAAATTAAATGAGTTATTACAAAAATTAATTAAAAAGTAAAAACACAAAATAAAACAACAATTTTTTTATTTTTTGTAAATAAATAAATTTTTTTAATCCAAATTATTTTTAAAAAAAAACCGGTTTTCTTTCAAATTCTGTATTCGAAATCCGATTTTTCTATAAAATCAATTTTGCGAATAGCTCGGAAACCGGGTTTTTAAAAAAGGAGGTATTTGAACACTCTAACTATATCCTATTTTTGGAAAATTAATATTTGTCCCATAACTTCCAAGCGGACACTTGTGGTGTGTGGGATAATGAAAATTGGTCGATAAATTTATCTTGCGAAAGGGGCGAAATCTCAGAAAACCTAACTATTTGACACACCCCTTTTAATACCTCCCGAATTCGCCCTCATAGTCTTACATAAGTACACTCTTTTGTAGGTACACTAAATTCAGTCAAATTTTGGGTAAGTTGTACGGTTTTGAAATCAGAAATTAATATAGACTATATCGGCTCAGCACATCTGGTACCTCCTACACAAAATTGCCTTTCTTGGAAAATTAATTAAATTAATAATCAAATTGGTCTGTTAATTTATCTTGTTATAGGAAGCAAAACCTCTGTAACCCTTACTTTTTGACACACCCCTTCCGGTTCTTCCCATATAAATAACTGATATTGCCCCTTTTACATACATATAATATTTTTACGGTTTTGCCCCACAAGCAGACAAAAAATAATAGTAATTTTTTGTAATTAAAATTCTAATAATTTCAATAATACAAGACTTGAACAATAACTTATATTGGGTGATGGTATTTATCAGTCAATTTACCCGACTGAAATTTCTGTACTGGTTATATTTATAAGTTCTTATAAGTACTAAGCAGTAACTACGATATTTTATATACCATCATGTAACATAAATAGAGTTTTTTTCAGGAATTCGTGCTTGTTAATTTACCGGGATTCCCGCTCATTTTGCAATCCCGCAAATTTTACCGGGAATTCCCGGGAAATTAATAAGCATTCGGACAACCGGTAAAAAGTGAAAATTTCTAAATCTAAATTGAAAAAACAATTGTTAATTTCGGATTAAATTATGTTCCCGATAAAAGTGGAACATATTACATCACTTGATGGAAAAACTTTTGGAAAAGTATTAAATTATATATAAAAATCGAATTATCTAGTCCGCGAGCCAGAAAAATATTTTCATGACCAAATTCTTCTTGGGCGAAAAATCGTTAAATGCTAAGTAGAGTTGTATAATGCAGCATAGTGACCACCACGTCAAACATGAAAATATAATTTTCGTTCATTTCCTCTCGGTTTAAACTTTGTCAGATGATAGTTTTTACGTTATTTTTTAATAAATAAAACCTTCAGCTGGCGTTCGTTAGTGAAAAAAGCTGACATGCATGATCAGCTGACATAAAGGGTATACCACAGCGTAGTGGGGCCGATTGGAAAAAAACAACGGAAGAATATCACAACTTTTAAAGTATTGTTCTGAATATTTTAAAATGTTCCATACATTTGTAGAGGAGGTGTCAGGCTTTAAGAATTTTGCACTCGGAGGTATCCTGGAAGTATGAAACAGAGTATGCGACCGCGGTGAAATTTCTTTATTTTTTCTTGAATAAATCTTAAAATACTTTTTCTTAGTTGTTCTCTACTATTCTGTTTTTAATAGAGGAAATTTCTTTTATCAGGATAAACACGATAAGTGGCTCTGGTGGTGCTTTCACTTTTGTTAGTTCCATTTTTCCCCAGCAAACCTAAACGATGCACCTTGATAGGTGTTTTTATCTCAACGTAATGCCTCCCCAAGCGTTCTACTCTCGCCATGTCTTCTTTTATTCCGTTACAAAACTGTCTTTACACTTTAAAATCGATTTGGAAACTTTTTTTATTCACACTGCTAACACCGAACTAGACTGAACCATATGGACAGATGGAAATATTGCCACTGGCCGGACTGTTGGATGTCTATTAAAGGGGAGTCAAGTACATTGCGACTGATGATAGATTGATGAGTTTCTGTGCAGGATTTCGCTTAGTTAGAAAACAATGTTCTTGGTTTATTTGCTTCCAATCTTCTATTTTCCTTTCGATTGTCCTGCGACCGTATGTGTCCAATGCGATTGTTGTTGAGTTTCACTTCCACCAGTTTCACTTCCAAGTTGAGCTGGCAATTATTGACTATTGCGAGCAAGGGAAACTTTGAAATGACCTTCAGGTATATTTACCTTATGCTCAGCAACTTGTTTTCATCTGTGCGAAATCAATTGCAATTCTTATCAATTGCAGGGGTAACAAAACAAAGTAAACTTGATAGTCACATTATATTTGCAAAATGTTACATTCTACTGCAACATTATCTTGCCCTTTGTGACACGTAAGCTCTACCGAGCGATTCTTTCATGACAGCACTCTTAGGTAAAATTATTTCGCATTTGGTCTGTTTGTTGCAGTGGCAATGACTGCTAGATCTAACTTTTTAGGGTCAAAATGACAAAGCCATTCAATGCTCAATGCACAGACTTATTCTGTTCTACTTTGGCTGTGTTATACCAAAGTAGAATATAGGGGGAAAACATTTTAAAAAGTATATACAAATGCCGGTATAAGTATTTGTATGTTTAAACATTGTAGCTCAATGATGCAGTAGGAGAAACGTCATTATGTTCAAAGTTGCACAAACGCGTATCTTTAACAAATGATGGTCATGGCATTAACCTATTGACAGTTTTTTCATATACAGACACAATTACGTAAGAGAAAAACCTAACTGACAACAAAATCAGTAGTGTGTAATTTTTCTAATTTTTTTATTGCAATTCTCTTGTGGTCGTTCATCGACCCTTAACCCTTATCCTGTATTAATGGGTCAAAATTGCCCAAACCGTTTTTGAGTTCTTATAACTTTGGACGTTCTGACTTTGGGATTTTGCCCAGAGGCTGAAAGTTACTGATTGTCACTCACTTGGGAGTGACCAGAATCGATTCCTTTGCGGCACTGTCCAAGCAGCTAACTACTTCCGGTCTTAGACCAAGTATTCCCTGGGCAATGACTTTAAAGCAACCGCTTAGAAGTTAGCTAGAGTTAGAAGGCGAAACGTTGAGTAACCTAATCGGCATGCTACCACCGATGCGTCTTAGGAAGTAGGTAACAGAAGTTACTGAAGCTCAACACAGGCTCTCCTAGTGGCTTTGGCAGCCCCAAGAAACTAGTATCGGGAGCGGTGGCCTAATAAGCCACTCTCCTTAAACAAAATTTATTATGAAAACACGGAGAAAAAATATAACAAGAACCCCCCCAAATGTTGACGACCCCCGCAAACGATATAAGGACCATGATTTAAGGATACGCACCTGGAATGTCCGAACCCTTTACAAAGATGGTGAATCTATTCAACTGGCGGATGTCCTCGACAAATACAAGGCTGACATCACCGCCATACAGGAAATGAGATGGACGGGACAGGGATGCACACGACGAAAGAACTGTGACATCTTTTACAGCTGCCATGCAGAAAGACACGAATTTGGATGTGGTTTCATAGTCGGCAAGAGACTTCGACACCTGGTCTCGCGGTTTAACCCTGTAAGTGACCAAATAGCCACCATTCGCATCCGGACGAAATATTTTTACATCACGCTGATTTGTGTACACGCCCCGACGGAAGATAAAGACGATGAGATTAAAGATGCATTTTACGAGCGTCTAGAGGAAACATACGACCGCTGCCCTGGCCACGACATTAAAATTGTTTTGGGAGACTTTAATGCAAAAATAGGAAGGAAACATGTTCTTCGTCCATCGATCGGTAAATTCAGCCTGCATACCGACACGTCAGACAACGGGTTTAGGCTGGTTATCTTTGCAGCGGGAAGGAACATGGTAGTGAGTGGAACCAGATTCCAGCACAAAGATATCCACAAGGCAACTTGGCTATCCCCCGATCAAAACACCAAAAATCAAATTGATCATGTGGTAATTGATGGCAGCCAAGGTGCGCACAAGATTCAGCAGAGCGAAAAACGCACGTAACCAAACACAAAGAAAGCTGGACATCGCGAAGCTGCAAACCCCAGAGATAGCTACTGCCTACTCCAACCAGCTCTCCCAACTTTTACGACACAACGCCTCTACTTCTGACGTTCCCGATACACAGTGGCAGCATATTGCGCATTCCATGGCAACCGCCGCAACAACCGTGCTAGGATATGGAAAGCGGCGCTCAGACGAATCCTGGTACGATGAAGAATGTGGCATAGCGTCTGAGGAACAGGATGCTGCTTATAGGGCAACGCTACAGCCAATTGTAACCCGTGCTGCTAGGGAACGGCATAAGGAGATAGTAAGAGCAAATGTCTACGGTAATGGCCTCCCCACCTGTAAGGACAGTGATGGAAATCTGGTCACGGATACGCAGAGTGTGCTGCACATATGGAGAGAACACTTCCAGCAACTGCTGGTTCCAGAAGGCAGCGCACGTGAAGTTATCAGGCCAATTGTCGACGACGGCTTAGATTGCCCACCACCAAGTCAAATCAAGCCGAAAAGCCAAGTCGCGGCTGAAAAACAACAAAGCAGCCGGTGCCGACGGTCTGCCCGCAGAGCTCTTCAAGTCCGGTGGCGAGGAGCTGATAACGAGCATGCACCAGCTCCTGCTCACGGTTTGGCTTAAAGAGTGCATGCCCGACGATTGGAATATAAGCGTATTATGTCCTGTGCTGAAAAAAGGTGATCCAAGTGTGTGCTCCAACTACCGCGGGATCAGCCTTTTACCCATCGCATATAAGGTCCTGTCGAGTGTGCTATGTGAAAGACTAAAGCCAGTGTTATCCAACCTGATCGGGCCTTATCAGTGTGGCTTTAGACCTGGAAAATCAACAACTGACCAGATTTTCACACTTCGGCAAATCCTGGAAAAGACCCAAGAGAAACAGTCGACTATAAAGCTGCCTTCGAAAGCCCGATACGGCAGAAATTACTTGAAGCTATGGCTGAGTTTGGTATTCCAGCGAAGCTGATACGTCTTTGCGGAATGACACTGACTGACACGAAGTCTTCAGTGAAGATTGGCAAGGACCTTACGGAGCCATTCTATACCAGACGAGGCCTAAAACAAGGCGACGGCCTATCGTGCGATCTCTTCAACATTGTGATGGAGATGATAATGAGAAAAGCTGCAGTAAACACGAGTGGCACTATATTCAACAAAAGCCACATGCTACTCGCGTACGCTGATGACGTAGACATCATCGGTCGAAAACTGCGGGATGTGACTGCAGCCTTCTCAGGAATTCAGAAGGAATCAGCTAAAATGACCTAACGGTGAACGAGGACAAAACGAATTTATTAGTTTCAACGATCAAAGAATCTACTCGTTTGTTAATAAAATTGCACATGAAAAATATATCAGAAAACATTTCTCAATTTTTCTCGATTAATAAAATAAGACAACCATTTTCGCATTTGTTCTCGTACACAAGCAAAATAGGTTTGTTATTTTAGTTAGCACATTATATCATTGATATCAGGAATTGATAAATAAATTGGCCAGAAATTGCACTTGCAGGCGCAGATCTAATCGATGGCTACCAACCCTATTCTACAACATTTTAAACATTACAAAATATAACGCATATTGTTAATTTTCTTCAATAAATCAAGACTGGAATAAGAAAAATAATTGCTGGCGTCTATTATTTTTAAAAGAATTAGACAGACCTCTTGTTCAACAGGAAATATCTCGGCGAAATCATATTTCTTCCAGCAATTCAGATAAAGCAATCGTACGCAGTTTAAATCTTGCTGCAACAAGTGAACTGCAAAAGACAAACCTTACAAGCGACCGTTGCTATGTATACCCCAAATGTTCAAAAAGTATAAAATACTCAGAAAATGTTCCAAATGTGTAAAGTATGTGTCTAAAAATCATTGTAATAGCATAATTTCTTTAAAAAACGGTCGAACCATTTAAAATATTTAAATATTGAAATAAATATGTATTGGACAAAATTGACCCATAAATACAGTATACGTAATTTTTTTAATGTACAGGATACGGGTTAAGTCCATTTCGTGATATCTTGATTGGTATGAAAGTTAGCAAGATCGGTAATGTGTAGAATATACGAGAAATGTTAAAAAATAAACTAGGTTTTTGGCTCTCTTGAAAAGTAATAGAAATACACGCTTAGGTATGAGGGTATATATCATTTGTTACGAAATGTAACGCATTAAAAAAGACGAGTTAGACCCCAAGTATCTTAAGATCAAATTAGTTTTATGACTTTTTAAGACGATTGAGCTATATCCGTCTGTCTGGCTGACTGGATGGCTGGTGAGCAGGATGACTCTAGAAAACCTTAACTGATCGGTATGAACATGTGCCAGTATTAACCCACTTAGCGCCACCGTCCTTTTAAAAGAGTATCTGACAAATAAGCGAAAATCACCGTTATGCACATGCGTTTCTGAAAATATTTTTTAATATTATTATTGTTTATGCTTTGTTATGTAACATCGCAGCTCGAAAGCGTCAATTGACGATTACAGTTCCGCGTGTTTTCATTGTTTATTGGGTACTTTCAAAAAAGTGAATTTTTTTAAATGGTGCTGTTTGGATAAAAATGTAATTAAATCATTCACATCAGTTTAATTCTTTTTTATTTTGTTTAAAAATTAGTATGAGCAGCATCTTAGTTAAACAACAATAACATGGAAAGCGTGTGTAATGCTGAATTGCAGTGCAAGACGCATTGTCCGCACCCGATTCCGGGATAGCTATGGGTTTTAGGAAAAAAAAAGTCATATTGAAGCAGTTCATATACCTTTTATCAATACATTTATGAATTTATTTACATTTACTTTTACTTGTTTTTTCCTTTTACTTAAATTTGTTTGCTTTGAATACTTTAAATATTTATTTTGAATTTAACGGTCAAATATATTACTATTTAGTCTACTACTAATACTACTATTTTTATACAACTCTGTACCTATCCAATATTTGACACTATTTTGTGCAAGTATGTAATTATAAACTGTGTAAACGTTTACTGAACAGTATAAAAGGCCGACATCACGGCATAGAAGATCACTTTTGTTTCTGACCTCGAAGTGAATGCATCTGCTGGACTTTCTATTAGATAGGCCGAGATCATTCCTAAGAATAAGAGTATTAAAGTAATAAAGTATTCAATTTCAAACGAACAGTTGTGCGTTGTTGTATTTTTTTTTTATGAATAAATATAACCTTAGGAAGAAGGTTATTTCATTGGCGCCCGAACGTGAGGCTGCGGATTACGACACCGAAGCCGAGAATACAACAAAAGCAGAGGCAACTGACAGCGACGAGGAGTACCAGTCAGGCGAAGAGATGACAACGTTAACAACCGAACAACTGCAGCAGATTTTAGGAGCGATGGTTAAAGCAGGCTCGTTCACACAATGTTCTTCACGCTTTCGTGGGCAGAGAGACCCAGCTGCGGTTGAGGAATTTTTAGCTGCCATCAGTGTATATAAGGACATTGAAAAAATATCTGACGGAGATGCCCTTCGCGGAATGCCATTACTACTAGAAGACTACGCTGCTAGCTGGTGGATGGGAGTTAAGGAACAAGTTAGCACCTTTAAGGAAGCTACAGAATTAATTCGCAACACCTTCTCTCCTCCAATGCCAGATTGGCGCATTATCGCTTCAATTTTTGAGACAAAGCAACAGAAGTCGGAGCCAACGGATAGTTTCGTATGCAAGAAACGACTTTTGTTTGCACAGTTAAAAGTCCCCATCAGTGAAGAGGTTCAATTGAACATGGTGTACGGCCTACTAAACGTGCAGATGAGAGAACGTGTTCGAAGAGAAAGCATAACAAAATTTGAAATGCTTATAACAGCATGCAGAGAAGCAGAATTGTGTTTAGCAGAGACGCGTCCAGCATCAGCAGCAGAAAGTAAGAGGGCAGAACAGAACGCTGCTCGATGTACATACTGTCGTCATGGAGGGCACACTGCAGAAACGTGCTTCAAGAAATTGAGAAAAACTGACCAAAAACAACAACAAACCAATCAACAACAGCCAAAGGCAGAGGGAACAGCAGCAGCAGCACCCATTATGAAAAAGCCAACGTTTTCGTGCTACGGGTGTGGTGCGCCTGGCGTATACAGGGCAAATTGCCCTACATGTGGTAAAAATGCCAAGGATAGTCCTCAGTACTTAGCCTTTAATGCATTATCGACAAGAACTGTGGGTCATGATTTGCCAACGGCTCACATTGAAGTTTTTGGGCAAAAAGGTGAGGCAATTTTTGATAGCGGAGCCAGAACTAGCGTAGCTAGCCAAAATCTGAAGAAAATCCTCACAAAGAACCAGTGTATTTTTCAAGACGTGAAAGCAGAAATTATACTGGCAGATGGCTCCGTCAGCACAGGTACAGTTATGGCTACCATTTGTGACATCGTGATTGGAAAACGAATGCGCAAGATACGATTCATATATTTGCCAAACGCCAAAAACAACCGTACCTTGTTGGGAACTGATTTTTTGGAACAGGCCGGAATCGTTCTGAACATGCCTCAACAGTGTTGGTATTTTGATAATGAGCCCAAAACAAAATTTGAATTTACCAATCCCAATGGAGCAGCAATTTTCAAAATGGATGTAGAGGAAAATAACAACGGCATGACAAAGAAGGCAGAAAGTGAAATATCAAAATATATAGAGTTTATGGAGCGTCCACCACTAATATCACCATTGCCACCAACACCTAAAGTAGCAGCCATGAAGGATGACTATTCACCACATTCCATTCAGGATATTTTTCGAAACTGCTTGCCTGCTGGTTCGGAAACACCCAAAGAAAGATCGACCCTGTTTGCACCACCTGCTAAAGCCCGAAAAACTGACTCAGCGAAATATTTAAATGAAATTTTCACGCCGCTTTTTTCCTTAAATATAAGAATGCTGAAGGAAACAGATGGTATAGGATTGGAAAATAACCAAAGAGCAGAATTGGACGAAGTACTACTCCAAAACGATGACATCTTTAAGGAACCCACTAGCGCCACGCCATTTGCTGTCCACCGAATACATACAGAGAAACAAGATCCCATTGCGATTCCACCCTACCGTCTATCTCCAAATAGAAAAACGTTGTTGAAAGAAGAAATTGGAAGAATGCTCAACCTGGGAGTGATTAAGGAGTGTCAATCAGCATGGGCTGCGCCAGTTGTCATAATACCAAAAAAGACTGGAGGAATCAGAGTCTGTATCGATTACCGCGAGCTTAACGCCATAACCATACCCGATCGTTATCCACTGCCAAGAGTGGACGATATTTTGCATGAAGCCAAGGCCACCTGTTATATGTCTACTCTCGATCTTCAATGTGGATACTGGCAGATTGGTGTTCATCACGAAGACCAGGATAAAACAGCCTTTATAACTCCCTTTGGTATGTACAAATTCACTCGCATGCCATTTGGATTACGAAATGCTCCTGCGACATTCCAAAGACTCATCGATCGCTTGAAGGCATCACTTGGGGAGGTGACATTACTAGCCTATTTGGACGACATTATTTCGTGCTCCTCTAGTTTCGAACAACATGTAAAAGATCTGCAGCTTATATTTCAACGACTTAGAGAATTTGGATTGAAGGTAAATTTGGAGAAATGCCGGTTTGCTTGCAGCGAAGTAAAATATTTGGGACATGTGCTGACTCCGAATGGGATTATGACAGACCCAGAGAAAGTTATAGCATTACGACAACGAAAAGAGCCTAAAAATGTCAAGGAGGTCCTGTCATTCCTACAGGCATGTTCATGGTATCGCCGGTTTATACCATCATTCGCCGTTGTCTCCAAATCTCTATCATCGCTTTCCAAGAAAGGCGCCGAATGGTGTTGGGCGTCACAGCAATAGGCAGCATTCGAACATCTAAAAGAATTGTTAACTTCAGCACCAATTTTAAAGCAAGCTCGTGATGACGAACCATTTATTTTGAAGACCGACGCCAGTGGCTATGCTCTCGGTGCAGTTTTGCTCCAGGGGGAGGGTCCCGATGAACACCCCATAGAGTATGCAAGCCGTCTTCTATCAAATGCTGAACGGAATTATTCGACAATAGAAAGAGAAGCCCTTGCAATGGTATGGGCAGTTCAGAAATTCCGAGGATACTTAGAAGGTGCCCTCGTTAAACTCATTACCGACCACCAGCCTCTCAAATGGTTGATGACTATTAAATCACCAGCTGGTCGCCTGGCCAGATGGGCTCTCATTCTACAACCATTCAACATACAAATCGAATACAAACCAGGGAGGACTAATGTTATCGCTGATACATTATCAAGACCACCGTGTGATTACCAACATACAGATACAACAACCTGTGAAATTTGCTCCTTTTTTATTGACATGCCAAGAAAGAACGCCAGCGACATAAGAGAAGGACAGCTTAAGGATCCGGAGCTCAAGAAGATTATTGATTGTTTTGAAGGCAAGACTGACGATATGGTATACTGGTCAAAAAGAGGTTTCGTTATGAATGATGGAATCTTATACTGCTATGACAACGAGGATACCGAGGATGCCCAACTTGTGATACCCAAAGAAGAGCGCCAGGATATTCTACAATTCTATCACAATAGTGAAACAGCTGGTCATTATGGTATAAATAGGACCCAACACAAGATTACATCTAGATACTATTGGCCGGGTATTCGCAAGGACATAGAAAAACACGTAAAAGAATGTGTAGAGTGCCAAAGATATAAGGCAACCAATTTAAAGCCTGCGGGGTTATATCAAACAGTTTCATGTAACCAAAGATTTGAAGTATTGGCTATAGATTTATTTGGTCCATTGCCTGTCTCACCCAATGGTAATCAGTGGATCTTCATCGTGGAGGATATTGCAAGTAGATGGGTTGAACTATTTCCACTAACTACTGCTACAGCTGAAGTTTGCGCCAAAACTTTAATCAACGAGGTCTTCCTGCGTTATGGTATGCCACGAAGAATTATTAGTGACAACGGTGTGCAGTTTGTCTCCGCCGTCATGCAAAAAGTTGTGTTTTGCTTGGACATACAGCATACGCTTACGCCGGTATATCATCCAGAGGCAAACCCTGTTGAGCGGAAGAATAGAGACATGAAGGCTCAGTTGGCTATACTTGTTGGTAATGATCATCAGAGATGGGATGAAAAGTTGCCCAGTATCCGATTTGCTATGAACTCAACATTGTGCCAAAGCACGAAATATACAGCAGCATATTTGACTTTTGGAAGAGTACTCAGAACGTTAGACGATGTACATCACAACGTGAAATCTATCGTTCAGTCAGAAAACTTTGTGGCAGAAATTACTCCCTATCTGCAAATCATGGCGGACGTTTTTAAAGAAGTCAAAGAAAATGTACATAAGCAACAGGACCACAACAAAAATTATAGCAACGACCGAAGGCGAAACCAACCAACATTTGAGGTGGGATCAAAAGTACTTATTACCACTCATGTGCTTAGCAACATTTCCAAGGGGGTGACGTCTAAATTTGTTCCAAGGAGAGATGGTCCCTACGTCATTATAGAACGAAAGGGCAACACGTCGTATGTTGTAGCCCACGAAGATGATACTACAATACCTTTGGGCACCTACCATACTTCAGCCTTGACGCCTTTTGTTGGCACATCTGATGACCCTATACAGCCTGTGAGAATGCTTAGAAGAAGAGGACGTCCACGGAAATCAAAGGTCTGATGACTCACCGAGACGGTTTCGACATCAGAGGGGGAGATTGAAGCAGTTCATATACCT
The DNA here is from genome assembly GCA_964034835.1 of Muscina levida. Classification (NCBI taxonomy): domain Eukaryota; kingdom Metazoa; phylum Arthropoda; class Insecta; order Diptera; family Muscidae; genus Muscina; species Muscina levida. Next base: position 7,258 of record CAXIUB010000127.1, on the reverse strand, counting down.
TTTATCAATACATTTATGAATTTATTTACATTTACTTTTACTTGTTTTTTCCTTTTACTTAAATTTGTTTGCTTTGAATACTTTAAATATTTATTTTGAATTTAACGGTCAAATATATTACTATTTAGTCTACTACTAATACTACTATTTTTATACAACTCTGTACCTATCCAATATTTGACACTATTTTGTGCAAGTATGTAATTATAAACTGTGTAAACGTTTACTGAACAGTATAAAAGGCCGACATCACGGCATAGAAGATCACTTTTGTTTCTGACCTCGAAGTGAATGCATCTGCTGGACTTTCTATTAGATAGGCCGAGATCATTCCTAAGAATAAGAGTATTAAAGTAATAAAGTATTCAATTTCAAACGAACAGTTGTGCGTTGTTGTATTTTTTTTTATGAATAAATATAACCTTAGGAAGAAGGTTATTTCAATATTATAAAAAAACTTAGAAATCCATGAATATTTAATATTCGAAAAAAATTCAAGTTTTCAAGAAAAAGAAATTGCGGCGCTATTTGGGTTAATAAATGGGCAGAATAGCCCCACCCCTTCTGGTACCTCCCACACAAAATTACCTAATTTTGGATAATTAATATTTCTTTCATAACTTCCAAACGAACGACCGAAGGATATTTAAATTTGGTAAGTTTATTTATCACGCAAATTTAGACAACCCTTAAGAAAACTGAAACCTTTGCCACACCCCTTCTTGTACATCCCATACAAATGACCGAATTTAACCTCAGAGTTTTACATACATAACCTCTTTTGAATTTTGCGAAAGATTTTCGCTTGTGAGAATTTGACTCAGGAATGAATATAGATTGTATCGGTTCACCCCTTCTGGTACTTTTGTAATTTTTTCACTATTTTTTTAGTTTTTACAAGTATGTTTTAAATGCGAGCTTGTTTTTTGAAGGTTTTTCGAAGCACTATCTAAATGCAAAAATTCTTTTAAATCGGTTAATTAATGCGAGGTCACTAACTTAGGAGGGCCATCCAGTGTCCACCACACAAAGTAGGGAGCCAAAAAATCCAAATCATATCGAAAACACATCAGCTTTAGATATTTTATCTTTCATCAAGATACCATTATCAGTTCAAAAGTTACAGCATTAATTAAAAACCAGTCAGAATGTTTCAGTCGGGCGACCCGACTTACATATACCATCACCCTCAGTAAAATAAAAAAATTTGCTATTATATTGATATTATTACTCGATTTCTAAAGTGGGTGTAGTGGTAAATTTGTATGGGAGGTACTAGAAGGGGCGTGTCTAGACTTCTAGGTTTATCCTCCAAAACTTTATCCTGTTATAGCTTTACTAAATACAGAGTTTGGGCACGATAGCGTTTTATGTATTGATATTATTACTCCATCTCTGAAGTGGGCGGAAATGTACATTTGTATGGGAGGTCCCAGAAGGGGCGTGGCTAGACTTCCAATTTTTTTCCAAAACTTTATCCTGTAATAGCTTTACTAAGTACAAAATTTGGGTACGATCCCGTTGGGTGTATTGATATTACAACTCGATTTCTAAAGTGGGCGGAATGATGTATTTGTATGGGAGGTACCAGAAGGGGCGGAGCCATGTAGCCCATTTGCAATACCTTAAGTAGTTTTGGGATAATATTAACTCGTGCAAAATTACAAGTTGCGTCTTTCGAAAGTTATCGTGCGAACCAGCAGGACAGCCACCAGACAGACAGACAGACAGACGGACATGGCTCAAACGACTTAAAAAGTCATGAATCGAATTTGGTTCAAAGAAACCTAGGGTCTAAAGTCACTCCTTCTATGTGTTACACTTTTGGGTCGTATCAAATGATATATACCTTCACCCCTAAGGGGGATGGTATAAAAAAACCAGTAAGAAAGTTTCAGTCGGGCAACCCGACTTACATATACCATCACCCTTAGTAAAACAAAAAAAAATCTATTATATTGATATTATTACTCGATTTCTAGAGTGGGCGGAGTGGTACATTTGTCTGGGAGGTACCAGAAGGGGCGTGGCTAAACTTCCAGTTTTATTCTCAAAAACTGTATCCTGCTATAGATTTAACAAATAAAGAATAAGGATACGATCGCGTTGGATTTATTGATATTACTACTCCATATCTAAAGTGGGCGGAAAAGTACATTTGTATGGGAGGTACCAGAAGGGGCGTGGCTAGACTTCCAAATATTTTTTCCAAAACGTTATCCTGTTATAACTTAACAAAATGCATAATTTGGGCACGATCGTTTTGAGTGTATTGATATTATAACTCCATCTCTAAAATAGGCGGAGTTGTACATTTGTATGGGAGGTACCAGAAGGAGCGTGGGTAGACTTTTTTTTCCAAAATTTTATCCTGTTATATCATTACTAAATATAGAATTTGGGAATGATTGAGTTCGATGTATTGATATTATTACTTGATTTCTAAAGTGGGCGGAATTGTACATTTGTATGGAAGGTACCAGAAGGGGCGTGGCCATGTAGGCCATTTTCCATACCGTAAGTAGTTTTTGGGAAATATTAACTCGTGCAAAATTTGAAAACATTTGGTTGTGTCTTTCGAAAGTTATCGTGCGAACCAGCCGGACAGCAGACAGACAGACAGACAGACATGGCTCAAACGACTTAAAAAGTTATGAATCGAATTTGGTTCAAAGAAACCTAGGGTCTAAAGTCATTCCTTCTATGTGTTACACTTTTGGGTCGTATCAAATGATATACGAGTATACCCTCATCGCTAAGGGTGTTGGTATAAAAACCGTTTTGCAACCACTGGGCGGTCTAAAAAGTGAGTTGATAAGCGTACGAGTATGAAGAACCTTTTCTATCGTTATTATATCAGTTTTACTGGCGTTTGTGTTGGCGTTTGTAATCTTCTTGCTGCTGTTTTAAACACATCGACACGGAAACTTTAGCACAAATTCATTCTAAAAGCGACATCAGCTGAATCGGGAACGCAGCCATATAATGACACTTTGACAGGAATTTATAACGCTTAACACACGAATATCAAATGTGAAATGTTTCAAATTGTTAACAACTAAATTTCGTATACGTTCAGTCACTTCCACAACCACAACATGAAGGTCTACGCAATTCACACACATTCACCCATGGCCACGACACGCATAAATGTACTTTCCATTTACCTTAATACTTTTATTTGTGAAATGCAAAAAGCTACAAAGACAACTGTTTCATATTTTGTTGTTGTTTTTAACGCTTTATTATCTAAGAATGTTAAAAACACGTCCTCACGCTCTTGTTTTGGGTGTTCACTGAAAACATTCCTTCCTATTTATTTGTGCGTTGTATTATGAGGGTGGTAGAATAATTTAAGTAATATGGGCATAGAACCAAAACAAACTTTCTACTGGCTCGATTTAAGGACGAATGTGTCCGTCCTTCCATGTCCATTTTATTTGTTTAAAATTAATTACATTACTGAAATATATGGGTATTTCCTGCGGAAGGTGGGACGATATTTTTTTCATATGTACTTCAAGTGGCTATGGAAAATAGTGCGCGTCCCTAACACACTTTGTGTAAGTCTTAATTTTGAATACAACATATTAAGAAAAGTTTCATTAAAAGAACATTAATGTACTGCCCAAAATTTATATATTTTTAATATGAGCGCTTGACTACGTCGATGTCGATGTACAGCTCATGATTCATTCGACGATAGTACTCGCCGTTAACGATGATGAGTCCAAATATTTTGCGTATTGTTTTTCTCTCGAAGACTCCCAGAATATATTGATCCACTTGTGTCATTACCAGGGCCAACAAAAGTATGCATTGCATACTTGCATATGTAAATGCATATCAGAGCCCTTCCGGCATGTTTTGGGGGTTTATGCATATAAAAGCATATTTTGAAGTTTTCAGTGTTTTTATTATTTTTTTTTACTTTTCATATATATTTTTCGCAATATAAACAACACCTGTGGATTTCATTAAGATTGGAAGATAATTTAAATTATTGTTCGCAACTGAAAACGCCAATATTTTGTTAAAGTATTATTATTGATAAATTAATATCTTCTACAAAGGCTGTTTTTTTAAAGTATGCTTTTCCGGTGCTAACTTATCGAATGAGTTCTACTTATCGTTGCGTTGCCACCATTATCTATATATATAAAAATAAGTTGCATTGTGTTACAAATTGATGTTCTCTGGAATGCGTGAAACGACTTTGTTTCAAACTTCATATGAAAGGTGACGTTAATACCAAGGTTTTTATGGTTTTTATAAACGGTCTTTGTATGTGCATTGGTTCTTGAGACGGCATTCCGAACTCTATTTTAAAATATTGTTCAAGTACATTGGCAAAACCATTGACTTTGTTATTTAACGCCTCTTTAAAATTTGGATATTTTCCAGCCATCTGGAAGAGCTCGTATATAATTCCTCTTCATAAGTCTGGTAGCACTATAAGGGTGTCGAATTACAGGGGTATTGCTAAACTCAACGCCATCCCCAAACTTTTTGAAAAATTGGTGACTGATATTATATCTTACAGGGTCTCTTCAATTCTTGATTGTCGGCAACATGGTTTTCGTAAGGGCAGGTCTACTGTCACCAATCTGCTACAATTCTCTTCACACGTTATTGATGGTTTTATTTCGGGAATGCAAACCGACGTTATTTATACTGATTTCAGTAAAGCCTTCGACAAGGTAAATCACAAACTCTTACTGCATAAGTTGATTAATATTGGTTTCGACAATAATATCATAAAGTGGATTTCTTCTTATCTAATGAACCGCGAACAAATGGTCATGTTCGGCAATTCCATCTCTAAGCCTATTCATGTGACATCTGGCGTTCCCCAGGGAAGCCATTTGGGTCCAATTTTATTCTTGTTGTTTATTAATGATCTGCCAAATGCAATAGTGGATTCTAATTGTCTAATGTATGCAGATGATGTCAAGATATATTTATCATATAATAATGCTTCCGATCACGTTCTTCTTCAGAATGATCTTGATCGCTTTAGTACTTGGTGCGACATTAACTTAATGGAGCTTAACTTGAAAAAGTGTAAAAATATGGTATTCTATAGATCTCGCCATTCTTCATCCCAATATAGGTTGGGAGGCTGCACTTTGGAACAGGTTGACTCATTTCTAGATTTAGGAATATTACTTGATAGAAAATTAACATTCAATAGTCACATTGTAACAACAGTAAACAAGGCATATGGAGTTCTTTCTTTTATAAAACGTTGGGCTAAGGAATTTACTGACCCGTATATTACGAAGAAACTTTTTACGTCACTTGTAAGACCTATTCTGGAGTACGGATCCGTTGTATGGGATCCACAATACGATGTTTATATCAATATGTTAGAGTCGGTTCAAAAACAATTTCTACTGTTCTGTCTCAGGGATCTTCGATGGGATCCAAACTCCAATCTTCCACCATACGTCAGCAGACTGTCTCTAATTAAATTGCCTACTCTATTTAGTAGGCGAAAAATGTTAAATTCTATTACGATTTATAAAATTCTCAGAGGTGATATAAGATCGGAATATATTCTCTCACGAGTTTATCTTAATATCCCATTAAGGACTTCTAGATATTTCAAACCCCTCTACATTTGTTTTAGACGCCATAATTATGCCGTATCTGAACCGCTGCGTAGAATGTGTTCAGACTTCAATGACATTTATAAATTTATCGACTTCTCCACATCCCCAGACTCTATTAAGTCTGTTATATTAACTTATCTCAATACTTAGTCTGTAGGAACTTCGATTTGAATTGTAGTTATCATTATTGTATTCAATTTAATGTAAGATAATAAGTGTGTGTTATATACTTTGTTATAATTCTGTTGTTTTTTAATTTTTTCTATGCTCTTTAGTATGTATGGTACATTTAGCATCGGCTGATGATAGTTAATCTGTAGCCGAATATGAACATTCTATATTGTTCGCTCTCCACTGCGGACCGGTCCGCAGTGTGTACGTTATCTCCACGTTATGGGGATGAGGCCCCCTCGGTCGGTTGGGGCGGGTGTGAGAGGCGGCGATGGGAACGTTCGTAAAAAAAAAACAAAAAAAAAAAAAACCAGTACAGAAATTTCAGTCAGTTAAACTGACCGATAAATACCATCACCCAATATAATATATTGTTTAAGTCTTGAGTTATTGAAAATAATCGATTTGTAATTAAAACCAGTTAGAAAGTTTCAGTCGGGCAACCGACTTACATTTACCCTTACCCTCAGTAAAACAAATAATTTTCTATTTTATTGATATTATTACTCGATTTCGAAATTGGGCGGAGGGGTGGTACATTTATATGGGAGGTACGTGAAGGGGTGTGTTTAGGCTCCAGATTTATTCTCCATAACTTTATCCTGTTATAGCTTTACTAAATACAGAATTTGCGCACGATTGCGTTGGGTGTACTGATATTATTACTACATCCCAAAAGTGGGCGGAAAGGTACATTTGTATGGGAGGTACCATAAGGGGCGTGTCTAGACTTCCAATTTTTTCTCCAAAACTTTGTCCTGTTATAATATAACAAAATACAGAATTTGGGCACGATCGTGTCGAGTGTATTGATATTATTACTCTATTTCTAAAGTGGGCGGAGTGGTACATTTGTATGGGAGGTACCAGAAGGGGCGTGTCTAGACTTCCAGATTTTTTCTCCAAAACTTTATCCTGCTTAAACTTTACCAAATACAGAATTTGGGCACGATCGCGTTAGGTCTTTTAATAATATTAATCGATTTCTAAAGTGGGCGGTACCAGATGTGTATGGGAGGTACCAGATGGGGCGTGAATAGACTTCCAATTTTTTTCTCTAAAACTTTATCTTGTTATAACTTTACTCAAAATAGAATTTGGGTACGATCACGTTTAATTTATTGATATTATTTCTCCATCTCTATAGTGGGCGGAAAGGTAGATTTGTATGGGAGGTACCAGAAGGGGCGTGGCTAGGCTTTCAAAATTTTTTCCAAAACTTTATCCTGTTATAGCTTTACTAAATACAGAATTTGGGGACGATTCCGTAGGGTATATTGATATTATTACTCGATTTCTAAAGTGGGCGGAATGATGTATTTGTATGGGAGGTACCAGAAGGGGCGGGGCCATGTAGCCCATTTGCAATACCGTAAGTAGTTTTGAGAAAATAATAACTCGTGCAAAATTTCGAAACATTTGGTTGCGTCTTTCGAAAGTTATCGTGCGAACCAGCCGGACAGCCACCCGAC
>CAXIUB010000126.1:0-102935 GCA_964034835.1 Muscina levida | reverse complement strand
GTCGCTAGACTTCCAATTTTTTCTCCAAAACTTTTGTCCTTTATAACATAACAAAATACAGAATTTGGGCACGATCGTGTCGATTGTATTGATATTATTACCCTATTTCTGAAGTGGGCGGAGTTGTACATTTGTATGGGAGGTACCAGAAGGGGCGTGTCTAGACTTCCAGATTTTTTCTCCAAAACTTTATAATGCTTAAACTTTACCCAAATACAGAATTTGGGCACGATCGCGTTAGGTCTTTTAATAATATTAATCGATTTCCAAAGTGGGCGGTACCAGATGTGTATGGGAGATACCAGATGGGGCGTGAATAGACTTCCAATTTTTTTCTCCAAAACTTTATCCTGTTATAGCTTTACTAAAAATAGAATTGGGTACGATCACGTTTAATTTCTTGATATTAATTTCTCCATCTCTATAGTGGGCGGAAAGGTAGAATTGTATGGGAGGTACCAGAAGGGGCGTGGCTAGGCTTTCAAAATTTTTTTCCAAAACTTTATCCTGTTATAGCTTTACTAAATATAGAATTTGGGACGATCCCGTAGGGTGTATTGATATTATTACTCGATTTCTAAAGTGGGCGGAATGATGTATTTGTATGGGAGGTACCTAGAAGGGGCGGGGCCATGTAGCCCATTTGCAATACCGTAAGTAGTTTTGAGAAAATAATAACTCGTGCAAAATTTCAAAACATTTGGTTGCGTCTTTCGAAAGTTATCGTGGCGAACCAGCCGGACAGCCACCAGACAGACAGACAGACAGACAGACGGACATGGCTCAAACGACTTAAAAAGTCCATGAATCGAATTTGGTTCAAAGAAACCTAGGGTCTAAAGTCACTCCTTCTATGTGTTACACTTTTGTTTCGTATCAAATGATATATACCCTCATCCCTAAGGGTGATGGTATAAAAATCACTATTTTAGTCTGCGCATCCTCAACTGATACAGTTAAAAAGTTAACTATTGAAGTGCGTGGGCCTCGAAACTTTTAACTTATTTAGTTCGAAATAGCCTGATCATTAGGGAGAATCAATTAGTTCGCGTCAAAAAAAAACGTGTTAATCGTATATCAGTATTGGAATGTACGAAGAATTCTTAGAAAATTTCACTAAGAAACTATATGTCTAAAATCAATTCCTATTTCGCGCTGAGAAGCATGAAGATTTCAGGTAGAGATATTTTTTTAGCAATGAACAATTATTCAGTTACTTCAAACCTATGGGCCCCGGCTCTAATTTTTTACCTACCATTCCGATGTTTGGAGACCAAGACTAAAAGAATAGTATATATTTGATTTTTTTATTGGGATCCTGCCCAATATTCTGAAAAAATTACTTTTAAAAACTTAATTTCTGTATGCCAACTCTCAGAGGCCATAACTTTTTAACCAATACATAGATTTGCATCTGTAATACCTCATTTAATTTGTTAGAAGTTTTACGCAGAAGGTCTCAAAAATATATTTTTTGAAGTTTTCGGTTTCTGCTCATTTAAAAACAAAAAAAAATCTCTATCTGGAATCTTCATGCTTCCCAGGGCGAGCTAGGAATTGATTTTAGACACAAAGTTTATTGGTGAAATTTTCTAACACTCCATCGTAGCTTCCGATTTTGGTTACAATTTTTGCGAATAAAAAATTGGCCCACCTTACTGATCATATCTCTAGGAGAACTGCAATATACTGTGGAATTTTGACAGTTATAACTGTTTATTTAAAAAGGGGTGTGGCACAGCCCACTTCCACCCTTACTGTAATTCATACTGCAACAACAACATATGTAACAACTTCATACCTCTGATAGTTCATGAGATAGAGCCCTTTTAATTTTCAAGTTGTATGGGTGGTGCCACAGGTCAACAGTACCATTTGGTAAAATTTTCGTATCAATCTGTTTATTGGAAAAGCCGTCAGAGCGATTTTTGAAAAGGGGGCGTTTGACCGCCAACTTCTTACTGGCAGTAATTAATACTGCTCCAACTAATATATACCCAAATCTCATCTTCATACCTCTGATAGTTTATAAGATATTAGCCCTATCGATTTTCAAGTTGTATGGGCGGTGCCACGCCCCTTTATTCAATTACAACCAAATGTAGTCAGGAACTATCTACAGGTCAACAGTACCTCATGGTAAAATTTTTGTATCAATCGATCTATTAGTGAAGTGATTTAATGAGAGATTAATCCAGGTTAAATCTCTAGTGTTGTTGCTGAGCAATGCAACTGGTATCAGTGGGATTTGGTGGGACTGTATGTTGGAGAATTGTTGTTATAATAAATTTAGGGCCAATTCTTGCGTGCCGGGCAGTAAGTTCTGGGCTTAAGAATTGGCGCTATCAACGATTGTATAGTTTCTCAATTATTGAGAAATTATACAATAAGTTTTAGAATGTTTAAATGTAGGGAAGAGAAATAAAACCCAAAATTAATTAGTTTAATTCAGTGGTTTATTAGAGTTAGAAGATGTGCTCACCGTGCGGGTTGTGCTGACGAAGTGGACGATTGGACGGAAGCATCTTCGCTCGACATTTACATTTTTCTTTTCTTATATCTTTTATCCATTTAGTAACAATTCACAATAATATTTATCGATAACAACAAATTTGTAATGTACTATTTTAAACTTATACTAGTACTATTAAATTCATTCACTATAGGTTTTTTTATATAGTTGACAATTCAAATAAATCCTATTTAATAAGTGTAAACTATGAAGTTTATACATGCCGCCGGCCATGCACTTGTGCAGGAGAATTAGTGGCACATAGCACAGAGGCGAGCGAGCGGATGGCTTCGGATAAAATATGCTGATCTGGAACTGGTGTATCGATCTTCGATTTCATGTTGGTTTTGCTGCGCGGTTGGTTCTTTGATTTTGATGACTGAGCATTAGGATTTGGTGTGGTTTGCCTTCAGCACTGGGCGGAGTTATTCTGGGTTGCTTGTCTTGGCGGTGAAGTAAGGTGTGGTGATAATTCTCCGCATTTCTGGCATGTGTTTTTCGACTCACATCTTCTAAAAGTATGGCTCCTTGCGAGGCAATTAATACAGTAGTCGAATTTCCGCACCACTTTGTTCCTTGCCATCAAATCCATGGCCAAAAATTTCGAACAAAACCTCAGAGAATGGAACTTGAGGCATAATTTACATCTGTAAACTCCTCCATTGCGACGTTGGCTGCGGCTAGATCTGAAACAGACAAAAGATGTAGCTTTAATGGGATTTTCGTCCCTCACTATAGCGAGGAACGGATGACAAGGTAGCTAGAGTTAAATTTTGAAAGTTAATTTGTTGGTTATTAGTCTGCTTGATTGCATGGTAAATAGCAAAGTTTTACAATGGGACGCGTTATAACGCCGGTAGATGTTCGTACGTCTGCTACTCGCACTCTGTCGTCGTAACCTTCATGAGTTTTTTCAACTCTACCCATACGCCACTCACTGGGGGGTAGCAAGTCATCCATTATAACCACAAAATCGCCAGTTTTGAGGTTGGGAGTGGAATTTTTCCACTTATATCGCTTGTGAAGCGCTTTCAGATAATCTTCCTTCCAGCGTACAGCAAATTCATGGTGAAGTGCTTTGAGTTTCAACCAGCGGTTGATAAGAGACATATTTTGGGATGTCAACTCGGGCATTGCAAGCATGGGTGCACCTCTGAGGAAATGACCAGGTGTTAACGCCGTTAGGTCATTGGGATCATCCGATAATGCGGAGATTGGGCGCGAGTTTAATACTCCTTCTATTCGAGCGAGTATAGTGGCAAATTGTTCGAACGTAAACGAATGAGAGCCAGCAATTCTCTTTAAGTGAAATTTAAAACTTTTCACGGCGGCCTCCCATAGGCCGCCCATATGAGGTGCGTGAGGCGGTATAAAACTCCATTCAAAGCCATGAGCGGCGTATTTCTGAGAAATTTCACTTGACGACGATTTTAAAAAGTTTCCAAACTCTCTAAGCAACGATCTGCTGGATCCAATGAAGTTTCTGCCGTTATCTGTAACTACCCTATGGGGTAGACCTCGCCTCCCAACGAAACGGGCGAATGCGGCTTCAAATGCAGCAGAGGATAGTTCAGAGCATACTTCGAGATGAATGGCCTTTGTCGAAAAGCAAACAAAGACACTTACATAGCCTTTAATAAGGCGGGCTTGACGTATCGCAGAACTTTTAAGTTCAAATGGGCCAGCAAAGTCGATGCCGGTTGTGTGAAATGGCGGCGTAAATGTACATCTATCTATAGGTAAGGGAGCCATTATTTGAACACACTGTCTCTGTTTAAATATAGTGCAGATTTTGCATTTAGCTATAATGCTCTTCACTTTACGCTTCAATCGTGAAATATAAAATTCACTTTGTACCATCCTGCACATTAAATTACACTCTGCGTGCGCGAGATAAAGATGTAAATGATTAAGATATAATAGGCAAAATCTTGAGTTATACGGCATTATAATTGGATGACGTTCATTGTATGGTAGTGCCGATTGCGCAAGGCGACCGTTAACACGTAGAATGTTATGGGAATCCATGAAAGGATTAAGGGTTTTCAATGTACTTTTGGGAGAAATTATCCCCGAGCTATTAAGAGCATCATATTCAGCTTGATAATGATAAGACTGTGCTAAAGATATTAATCTGTTTTTAATGAATAACATTTCTTTATATGAAATATCGGTGGTTGAAAATTTGTCCTGATGACCATGCGATTTATAAACTTTGTGAAAAAACCGAAAAACATACGACAGTACCCTTAGAGCCTTAGCATAGGAAGAGAACCGAAGTAAAATATCGTTTTCCTGAACATGGACCTGTAAAGATTGTACTATATTCTGTCCTTCTTGAGGGAACAATGGATTTCGTTGTGGCCAAGTTGTTGCATCTTTAAATATCCACGAAGGTCCATGCCACCACAAAGAATTTTGAGCGAGGTCTTGTGGTCTGGAACCCCTAGTTCCCAGGTCAGCTGGGTTGTCGTGTGTTGGAACATGGCGCCAAGTAACTTTAGGTACCATTTCATGTATCTGGGCCGTACGATTGGCAACGTATGTTTCCCAAGTTCGCGGTGGTTTTGATAGCCATCCTAAGACTATTGAAGCATCTGTCCATAAAATTGTTTGATTTATTTCGATCTTTAATGTGGATTTGACATATTTTATTAGCTTTGCGAGCAAAACTGCCCCATTAAGCTCTAAACGCGGCAGGCAAACTGCTTTCAATGGTGCTACTTTGCTTTTAGCTATTACCAAGGACGAGTGAACAACTGATTGAGGATTTGTACATCTTATATACACACAGGCACAATATGCCTGTTTCGATGCATCGCAGAAGCCGTGAAGTTGTACAACATCTGTAGGTGTATATTGATTCCACCGGGGAATGCTTATGGCATTTACATGACAGAGATCAGATAAGAAAGTTTCCCAAGTTTTTAGCGATTCTATACTAACTGCATCATCCCACCCTACGCCTTCTAACCATATTTGTTGCAGTAAAACTTTTGCTCTGATGATAAGGGGTGTAATCCAACCTAGTGGATCATAAAGATGAGCTACCGCAGAAAGAATTTTTCGTTTGGTTACTTCCAATACGTTCGGTGCAACTGGGCATGTATAAGAAAATGAATCCGTTAATGCATTCCATTTTAAACCGAGAGTTTTAACAGCACTGGTTTCATGGAACCGTAAAAAGTCTTGATCATATAAGTCTTCTGCAGGTAAGTGAGATAGTAAACAAGAGTTGTTTGCTGTAATTTTCTTTAATGGGAAACCCGCTGAGTTTAAAATTGCTATAAGTTCCCTTTGCTTCGTGATAGTTTCTTCAATAGCGAACCCGCCTGAAAGAACATCATCAACATATGTTTCGTTGCGTATAATAGAAGCTCCCAATGGGTATTGACATTCAGAGTCTGTTGCTAATTGTTGAAGTGTTCGTATCGCTAAGAAGGGGGCGCAATTAATGCCAAATGTTACAGTATTGAGCTGATAATCTTGAATGGGGCTTGATTTGTCCTTTTGATGTAAAATCCTTTGATACTGTCTATCAATAGGATTAACGAGAATTTGGCGGTACATTTTCTGTACATCGCCGCTAAACACGTATTTGTATGTCCTCCAATTAGATATTGTAGCTATTAAATCCGTTTGAAGAGTGGGGCCTGTGTATAAGACATCATTAAGCGAGAGCCCGGATTTTGTCTTTCGAGAAGCGTTAAAAACCACCCGAACTTTTGTCGACTTATGTTCCGGTCGTACCACTGCGTGGTGTGGGAGATAAAATGAAAAGCATTTGCCGTTTGAGGAAACCTCAGTCGATATCGTTTCCTCCATATGACCAAGTTCGAGATATTCGTTTAGAACAGCTTTGTATTGATTTTGGAGTTCTGGAGTTTTCGCCAAAGTTTGCTCCATACGGGAAAACTGTCCCAGAGCTAGGAATCTAGATGAGCCAAGATGCAATGACTCGGGAAATTCTTCCTTAAAAGGAAGTCGCACAACATAGCGTCCATTAGATTGACGTTCAGTCGTGTTTTTGTAAAAAGTTTCGCAATATTCATCTTCTTTTGATACATTTTTAGTGGCAGGGATCTCCTCTTGCTCCCAAAACCTTTTAACGAGATTATCCAAAGTGGAAGTTTCAGACGCGACTATACTAGTGGTAAAGGACTGCACTTGGTTAGATTGTATTGGACCGCTGAGAACCCAGCCAAATACGGTATTGTAGGCAGAAGTTTCTCCGCATATATTCTTTTTAATACCATCTATGTTTATAAACCTTTCCGAATCGTTCCCTAATATGAGATCGATTTGTGATGATTCATTAAAGTGTGGGTCTGCCAAGTCCAGATCACTCAATTCCGATGGATTCGTGACAGTGAATGAAGTCGCGGGAATACGTCTAGTGACTTTTGGCAATACAATGGCATTGATTTCAAAGGAAAGGTTTGGTCGTTGACAGAAAATAGTAAGTTCGCATTCTTTATTCGCTATTTGCTTTTGACCTCCAATACCAATGATTTCAAAACGAGCGGCACGGTAACGGAGTTGAAGAAGATTCCTAACCCTTTCTGAAATAAAGGTTCGTTGAGAACCTGGATCAATCAACGCTCTTACGGTAAATAATTCCCCTCGGTGTTGAATTTGTACTAATGCTGTTCTAAGCAATATTGTCTCATCGCTCGATGAAAACGTGGCCTGAATTTCTGAACTTCTAGCTTGGGAAGATGTACCGGGTTGATCATTTTGCGATCTTGAATTTTGTTGAACTGGCCTTCCATTTGCAGAAGTATCAGTGGGTGTTTGGGGATTAGGTGAATTTGAGGTGGTTTGTGATTTGATGTGCAGCAAAGTGTGGTGACTTTTTTTACACACAAGACAAGTGTTCTTGCTTTTGCAATTTCCTTTTGTATGTGCCTGTGAAAGGCAATTGTTGCAATATTTGTTTTTATATACAAAGTCGATGCGTTGTTGAGGAGTAAATTTTTTGAATTCGGAACAAATCCGTATGCTGTGATCTGATTCACAGAGTGGACATAACGAGTTTAATTTCTCCTGCGATACATAAGCATGTATTTTCGAATTAGGCTGAGTAGAAAGAGAATTTATCGGTTTTGTCGACTTAATACTTGAAATATGTTCTACGACTTCATATCTATTAACAAGGAAATCATCCATTTGACACCACTTTGGAAGTTCCTTATGAGATTTGAGTGATTGTTCCCATAGAGAAAGAGTCTCATCAGGGAGCTTCGTAGATATTAAATGTATAAGAATAGGATCCCAACCATCTATTGCCACTTTAAGTGACTTAAGCGTCGCTAGACAGTCGTTGACGGTGGAATGAATCTTTTGTAATGATTCGCTATCCTCTCCAGTAACCATTGGAATATCAAATAGAATTTTCAATTGTTTATCGACTAACACGCGTTTATTTTCGAAGCGGGATTTCAAAGCGTTCCACGCTAAATCGAAATTTTCATCGCAAAGCGAATATCGCTTAACAATTGAACCTGCACTGCCTTTTGTTTTGTTTCTAAGGTGGTATAATTTCTGAGCACTTGAGAGTTTTGGGTGATTCACGTAGACCGCTGTGAACATATCACGAAATGACGGCCATTCTTCGTAACTTCCCTGAAAAACTTCAGTGTCGCATGGAGGAACTTTAAGAAAAATACCTGAATTATCATTTAATGGTAATTGAGCTATATTTGAATTAAGTGTTGGAGGATGGGGGAGAGAAAATCTTGACGCTCCTGCAGAAACCGTGCAACCCTCTGATAACCTTAACATGTCCAACATGTGAGCCCTTGCGGCGTAATACGCTTCAGAACAAACGTTGAAATTAAGTTTGATGTTTTCCTTAAAATCTCGGGTATTATCCGACGCAGGCGATAACAGCACTATTTCGAAGATATTTTGCGTTTTTTTAAACCAACTATCTAAATCGTTTAACCTAACTTCCAGCATAGAATCTGTTTGTTCCTGGATGTCCAGGTTTTGAATATTTGTGCACAGGTTGATGAGTTGATCGCAATAAAAAAGAAAACGATCGTGTTCTGAAGACATACTTTCCCTACCTTTGCCTGCACGCGAAGCATTGGTGGTGTTAGATACATTGGCATTATCATCACCTTCGATAGCATTCGATCTATCGGACAGAGTAGGTGGAACTGGAGGAGCCATTGCAGTTTTACAAATGAGTCGAGAAAAAGTAGATTAGCGAATTAGCTTCTATTGTAGAGTACTGTGTATAACTTGATCCAAAGGATGAAGATAAAGACGGGGCCCTAGAGAACTTAATACTTAACGATATTAATTTGTTCGAAGACAGCGCCGAAAATTTTAAAAAGCTTACTTCTTATTTTAAGCAAGGATAATATAAACTTAATATTCTCTGGGTAACTTAATATGGTTTTGTAAATATGACTTAAATTTGGACGCACAAATGGAGGAGAATAAAATTTTCCTCACAAAATCAGATTTTTTTTTTCCAAATTATAGCAGAATTGTGGTTTTTGCTGTTTCCAGGCATATACATTGACGCAACGATTGACAGTTGTTTCAAATATTATTGTTTTTCTTTTTTTTCAAATATTTATTTTTAGTTTCTAACGAGATTTAAATTTTCCCAATTTTATTATATTATAAAATCCTTAATTGTTTGGTGTTAGTTAGTTTTGTTAGTTGATAAGAAAAGAAAAAATTATATTTAATATAAATAAATGTGCAGCAATAATATATTTAAAACGAATTTTCGATGTTTTTTAATAAGTTCGTTAAACAAATTTTAAATTGTAATATTTATCTTGTTCGATAATTTCACGTTGTATTTGCTAGATCGTTGTAATTTTTTTTTTTTTTTTTTTTTTATAGACGTATATGTTTTGTTTGTACTTAAATTTTGTATTGTAAGCCTTAAATTTGTTTATTCTGTGTAAATGGCGATTTTATAGATTTTATTATGTATTATCATGTGTTGTTTCCGATATGAATTAGTTTAAAAATGTTTTTTCCTAAGCTTGACGTAGACTTTTGCTGCTAATTGTATTTTTTCTCCATTATGTTCCAGAGAATACAACGAATAGATGAAAGAGAAATTTTAAGTCGAACACGATAACTCTTATTGTGGCTGGTTATCGGTACAACAATGCTCAGCTAATAGGCGACAATGCAAGAGATATTTAAAGTTAGCTCAAATACTCAAGGCTGAGTTAAAGAAATATATTAATATGCTCTCCTTGTCTTTTGAATAGTTGAACCAAGGAGATCATGTTTGAGTAGAATATGTTATGTGAGTGAAATATGTTTCCCCTTTTAGCTGTTTTCCGTTATATTTATATTTCTTGCTCTCTCATCATTTTTTTTTATTTTTGGCGTGTTTTTCCTTTTTTTTTTTTTTTTACAGCATATGTTTGTTATGTATGTATAAATATATATTTATATATATGTATATGTACATATATAAATCCATGTATTCATATACATGTTTCAAATAACGGACTATGGGTTGGTTTTGGTTTCTAACCAAACTTTTTAAATGTTAAAGAATTGCAATTTTTCCAATATTTAGGTTATGTGTTCAATGTTTTATAGATTACCGAATTACTAATTTTTAAATAATTAAATTTCGACTTACGGTATTTTAAAATTCAGCGGCTGTAGTCGTGGCTAATGCATGTTTTTATAATGTTTTTTTGTGTTATTTTATTTATTAAGCGAAACGAACGTTGGGATAAGTAAATATTTATTTTTATTTAAATGTTTTTTATAACTAAAACTAGGCATTCCTCTAATTTTCCGTTTTCCCGAACGAACTTTTGATTGCACGTTTCAACTTTCAGTTTTACAAGTTTTTACACTTTCTGGTGGTTCTGGCCCGATTACGTAATTGTATTGTTTTATTTTCGTATTTGCATGTCTGTTATGTAATTTTCTAAAATAATTTTTGATTTCGACAATTATATGTATATTTCCAGTTTTTTTTTTTTTTTTTTTTTTTTTAGAGTTTTTAATGCGACTTTTTCGTTTTTATATATTTTTTAAGGTTTTTAAGGTTATACACAAGATATTTATATAGTTTTTTCACGTTTTTTGTTCAAGTTTTTAATGTTATATTTTTCGAAATAGGAATTTTTTTTGCTTTAGGAATTTTATATGATTGTTGAGAATTACACTCAACCACGCATATATGTTAAAAAAAATCATCACCGCGCAAGTGTTTCTTCACTTACCGAGAACGCGAAGTACTAATTTCGTTTCTGTATAATGACCATTAGTTACCTCATTTTTGCAGTCGTTATGGTTTGTTTGCAATTCCCTTTTACGCTGTCCTCTCTTAGAATGTTCGATAGGATGATGAACAAGGTGAAGGGCTTGGCTTGGTTCTTCTCTTTTTAATAGAGGCTCGAATGGACCATGAAGTGATTTAATGAGAGATTAATCCAGGTTAAATCTCTAGTGTTGTTGCTGAGCAATGCAACTGGTATCAGTGGGATTTGGTGGACTGTATGTTGGAGAATTGTTGTTATAATAAATTTAGGGCCAATTCTTGCGTGCCGGGCAGTAAGTTCTGGGCTTAAGAATTGGCGCTATCAACGATTGTATAGTTTCTCAATTATTGAGAAATTATACAATAAGTTTTAGAATGTTTAAATGTAGGGAAGAGAAATAAAACCCAAAATTAATTAGTTTAATTCAGTGGTTTATTAGAGTTAGAAGATGTGCTCACCGTGCGGGTTGTGCTGACGAAGTGGACGATTGGACGGAAGCATCTTCGCTCGACATTTACATTTTCTTTTCTTATATCTTTTATCCATTTAGTAACAATTCACAATAATATTTATCGATAACAACAAATTTGTAATGTACTATTTTAAACTTATACTAGTACTATTAAATTCATTCACTATAGGTTTTTTTATATAGTTGACAATTCAAATAAATCCTATTTAATAAGTGTAAACTATGAAGTTTATACAATTAGAAAAGCCGTTAGAGCGATTTTTGAAAAGGGGGCGTGGCACCGCCCACTTCCATCCTGGCTGTAATTATTGCTGCTCCAACAACATATACACCAAATCTCATCTTCATACCTCTGATAGTTCATGAAATATAGCCTTTTTCATTTTCAAGTTGTATGGGCGGTGCCACGCCCCTTTATCCAATTACAACCAAATGTAGTCAGGAACTATCTACAGGTCAACAGTACCTCATGGTAAAATTTTTGTATCAATCGGTCTATTAGAAAAGCCGTCTGAGCGATAAAAGGGGCGAGGCGCCGCCCACTTTTCGAAAAAATAAAACCTTTTAAACCATCCGGAAGCTATAGCGAACAAAGCAAAAAAAAATTTTGAAAATCGGTCCAGCCGTTTTTGAGTTTTAGCGAGACAACTGCACATCAATTCATTTTTATATATAAGATATAATAAAGTCACCAAGCCTTTTATATATATAGATAAAAAGTGTACACCAAATTACTTTAGTTTTAACAAAAACTACAATTTATTTTGTTAAAATGTAAAATTATTTGTACCAAAGAAACAACTTATTGTACCAAAAGTACAATCTATTGCACCAAAAATTAATGTGTTGCACCAAAAAAGTTATATTTCTTGTACCAACACGTAGTTTCAATTTACCAAAAAGTAATTTTATTGCACTAAAAAGTACAATATTTATTGTACACTAAAATTACATTTAGTGTAAGAAAAAATACTTTTATTGTACCAAAAACTTTAATTTATTGCACCATAAAGTAACATTTATTGTTAACAAAACAATAACTTATTGTACCAATAAACAGTTTATTGTACCAATATATCTTTCATTGAACTAAAATGTATTATTTACTGTATTTGCGTATAATTTAAAATACACAAAGGATGCTATTTATTCCTCAAAAGATCATTTTTATTGAATCAAAAAGTTATATTATTATAATTATTTTATTGTACTAAGAAGTACAAAAAGAAGAGTTTATTGCACCTTATAGTACAATTTATTGTAGCCAAGAGTACAATTTATTGTACCCAAGAGTACAATTTATTTCTCCAAAAAGTAATTCTATTGTACCAAAAAGTACTTTGATCGGACCAAAAAGAGCTTAAAATGAGCAAAACGTAATTTTATTGTGCAAAATTGACTTTTTGCACCAAAAAGTAATTTCATTGTACCAGAGTTTTCATAACTATTTTAATTTAATTGAAAAGTTCTGTGGTTATAGCAAAAAGAGAGAAATTCCATGATTTTTTCTAACCTTTTCCTATTTAATAGTTTTATTTACGAAATGAATTTGTTGACGAATAGATGTATTGTTGTCGGTAATGCCGCATTTGGGATGGAGATCGCAAGCGGGTCTGAGCTTCACAGCGATACTGCGTGTAAAATATGAATATGATTTCCAAACCGTCACTCATATCAAACATAAAGCCTAACAACATTCAAATACAATTATCCTACCCACAAGGCGAATGATTGATATTTATCTCTAGAGCTCACCCTATGACGACACTCATACGCCTGCGACATAAACCATTGAAAAATGTGGTGTCAATTACGCTTTGGACAGGCTCATCAAATCCATCACTTCGACATGATAACCAGCTACTATGTTGGCCTGCTAACAGTCTATGAAATTGTATGTTAATTGTGGGCGATTTGCTCATCCCCAACGGTAGGACATTCATAAATACCGCACATCATTATGATAAACAATTTAATAGATTTGATCTGTTCACTGTTGTCTCCTAATCCCAAAAAACACACACAAAATGCTGCATATGAACACAGCACACCAGCCATAAGTTGTTGAGTGAAATCTTTACCCTTGCTTGTTGACACCACCCCCCTCCCCATACATTTAGATCACTATTTAATAGTACTAGAGAGCAAGCACACACACAAAAGTATATGGTAGTGGGAGTTGGGTAACGTTTTGCTTCCATATCATATGAGTAATTATTTGTAGCCTGCGTTGCGTGGTGTTGGTGTGTGCTGTTGCTGCCTAGAATAGAAACTGCTTAATTTACCAAATATTTGTTTTTACAAATTCTTTGTTCTCTTTACTTTTCAACTACATCTCCTCTTCTCCGATTACCTTTGATTTTTGTGACTAATGTTGATTTTCGTCTCGTGATTGCCCTACATGATAAAAGTCCTTAAACGAAAACTTAATACTTTTTAAAATCTGGAGGTACTATCCTCTCCCCAGTGCCGTAAGAACAGCAGCAGATACAGCTAAACCAACAACACACGTAATAAAGTGTTTTGTTTGTTGTTTAGATTGTTAAATGTTTGTGTTTCCAAATTTGAAACTCAATTGACTGGCTGACCATGATGACGATGATAGGATTTTAGAGAGATAGTGGAAAAGATGTGAATGGTGACTGGACATTTGTAGTTGGGCCAGTCTAAAGTCAAACACAAACTACTTAAACTTGCCTAACATGACAATG
The DNA here is from genome assembly GCA_964034835.1 of Muscina levida. Classification (NCBI taxonomy): domain Eukaryota; kingdom Metazoa; phylum Arthropoda; class Insecta; order Diptera; family Muscidae; genus Muscina; species Muscina levida. Next base: position 88,976 of record CAXIUB010000126.1, on the reverse strand, counting down.
GAGTCAAGCCTTAATGAATTTGGTTTTAAATCAAAGACCAGTCTATTAAAGTTTTAAGGACATACATTGTAACCAGGAAGATGAAATGCATCAACATACCAAGGTGTACCAATTAATTCAGGAAAGGCCAATTATATTATATATCTAGTACTTTTTCATGTCAGGGCTTTGTGCAGCGAATAAGACTCGACATCTTATTTCGGTTTAAATATGTAAGTTGAATATGTATTGTAACAGTAGAGAGGCCTTTCAAAAAATGATATTAAAAACGCGAGTCAGTGACAACGTTTTTAGAAACGTGATTACAAAAGTAATGTTGGGAACATTACTAAGTACACTGCGAACGTCGATAGACTAAACGAGGGAGAGAGGAAGATTTTACCCTAATTTGGGTACGAAATATTTAACTGTTATTTTAGTTATTTACAATTCATTTATTTATTTTTTTGGTTTTTTGAATAAAATGTTTAATTTTCGATTAGACTCACTTTTGATTCACCATAACTACTAGCTGGTTGGTACCAGTAAACTTTAATCAACGATCTGAATAAATTCCTAAAGCCTAGCAGTAATTGATCTTTTATAAGCTTATAAAAAAAAAACTTAAACTTGAATAGATTGCTTTTTTCAGAAATTGTAAACATATTTAGATTCCTAAACTAAAAACAAAGTTAATAGTAAATCAATTCACATTAGATATACGTACATCAGTACCAGTTTTAGGGCGTCTGTTGAAGCATCGATCACATCGATGCAGATTTTCATGCTCCCACAGTGCTAAAACGGTATTTGGAAAGCGACAACTGTTGATATAGCCATAATGATTTTATTATAACTCCAGTGTTTAATATAACTTTATCCTTTCAATGTTCACATTACTTTTCTTATGTTAAATGATTTTGTTGTTGTTTTTGTTTGTTTTTTGCTTTTCTGTTCGCTCAAACACTAATATAAAGAGAACTGCAGCACTTTGACTCTTTTGCCTATCCTTTATTTTATTATCTTGTTCTTTTCTTGCAACTTGGAAAGTTTAACTAAATGGAGGTAATCCTCTAAGAAGCCAGGCGAAATTATTTAAATCAGTTTACTGATTGAAATTACTTATTAAAGGAGTTTATGTCGCTTAGTGAATTAAGTTTTGGATTGGATGAACTTTTTCTATGCGACTTTATTGCCGTCGGTGTAATTGACCCTCTATTTTTTCGGTTTATGTCGCAGGCGTATGAGGGTTACAGTGGAAAATTTGAATGTTTAATTTGTATTAGAATGTTAAAATGCCAGGTGTTTGTTAGTGGCGGTTAGAAATTCATGTTCTTATTTTAATAAACCGATCTTCATTTCAACTGGAAGTGACGTTACTCATATACTGCACACATATCCAGGAGAATTGCATTATACACAAATTACGAACTGCTCCGAATTTCTACACCTCATCCAAATTTGACTAATTGTGAAGTTTCTTAAACAAATATCCCAAACTGTAACAATAAAAGCATGAACCACATTAAAACCTTTAACACAATTTGAAAAGAACCAGTGGTTTTCTGAACCTACTCGTTATAGTTGAACTATTTGTATATGTCATTTATAGACCAGACTTCGAGGCAAAAACGGTGGAATAACGAAAGTCAAGGAAAGTTATACCGATAAGGCTTATACTAATAGTTAAAATTTCAAATAGACCAACTACGTGGATACCTTATATTTTCAAGCCAACACCACCATGTTCACTAGGGTGGGTCGATAAAAAATGTTGTGCCGGTCACCCCCTAGAATGAAAGATAATTTAAAAACGATTTCAAAAAAAATTTTTATTTTTTTTGCCACGCCCCTTGACCCCGCGCAATGGGTTTTTTGTTTCCTGTGTCTCCATTTATAGTCCGATCGTAATGTGTGACATATCAATGTTCTTGGACTGAGAACAGCTACATTTTCTTCTCTGATCACTTTTGACTCCGACGTCAAATTCTAGAGGTTTCTACCGGAATCTCGGTTTTTACCCACCTAAGTCAAATTTTTTTCGTAACGATAAAAAAGTTTTTTAAATTCCATGATATTTTCTCTTTTACCGTATATATTTTTATTCATAAACAAAAAAGTTACAGAGGTTTAAAAAAATCAATTTGACGTCGCTAAAGGCCAAAGCTCATTGTTTACAAATGTTGGCGTGGTCGTATTTTGTTTTTAAAACCTCTGTAACTTTTTTGTTTATGAATAAAAATATATACGGTAAAAGAGAAAATATCATGGAATTCAAAAAACTTTTTTATCGTTGCAAAAAAAATTTTACTTAGGGGGGTAAAAACCGAGATTCCGGTAGAAACTTCTAGAAGTTGACGTCGGAGTCAAAAGTGATCAGAGAAGAAAATGTAGCTGTTGTCAGTCCAAAAACATTGATATGTCACACATTACGATCGGACTATAAATGGAGACACAGGAAACAAAAAACCCAATGCGCGGGGTCAAAGGGCGTGGCAAAAAAAAATAAAAATTTTTTTTGAATTCGTTTTTAAATTATATTTCATTATAGGGGGTGACCGGCAAAACTTTTTTTATTTGTATGAAGTGCGACCCACCTTAATGTTCACCATCACCTTCTGAAAATGTTCTGCCTCAACATAACTGTACCGATTGTCTGCACTATTCGAATGTAAATTCAATGCCGCCAATATTAAAAAATTCAATTGCTGTTTCTGTTGTCTTTCAAAAACACTTAAAGTGTGTGTGGGTGAAGGTATGCCTGTGTTGTTTTCCATATAAGTGGGAGGCCACACGCTCACGCAACATACGTTACACATGCTGACAACTGACACATTTGCTAGTGCATTATAACACATTTGCACGACTTAGTTACCGACCACTGGAAAAAAGGCAGTAAAGAACGTAGAAAAGCATAAGGATACACGAACCAAAATGATTTTCAATTTCGATAAAAGTGCAACCAAAACGAAATTAATGGAGAAATAAATCTAAAGGGAATATGGAAGGAAAAAATACAGGAAAAGAGCATTCAAAAGCATAGAAATAGACAGGCTGGCAGACAAATAAGGAAGCTGAAAAGGAAAAGCATGCAGTGGATTATTTGCACATTCTTTTAAGCATTCTTCGATTCAAAGGCAAAGAAACTGTGAATGTGTTATAAAGACAAAAACACACACAAAAGATTTGTGAAATCCCATTGGCTATCAAGAAAAAGTGAATTGTAGGAAAATTGTAAATAAATTGAGTTTCATAGAACCCTTAAAATTTTCTGCAGTTTTCAGTTTAATTGTGACAGAGAGCAAAAAAAAAATTGAAATAGCTATGAGCTTACTTTTCATCAGGAAGATCCGAAAGAATTAAAACTAAAACCAGTACAAAAATTTCAGTCATGTAAACTGACTGATAAATACCATCAACCAATTTGAAATATTCTATCTTGAATTATTGAGATTAACTGATAAAATTGCTTATGTGTTATTATTTGCCTGCTTGTAGAGCCGAGTCAATTTTTTCGTAAATCAACGCTCAATAAGCACTTACCTTAGCAAAGTTGGACTAAATTCAGAGTACATACAAAAAAAAAATGCATGTAAAAGGGGCAATTTCAGTTATTTATACGGTTATGCTTCCTATTATAAAATAAATTAACTGACCAAATGTTATTATCCCCTAGGTGCCCGTTTGGAAGTTATTTAGAAATATTATTTTTCCAAAATTGGTTATTCTGTAAGGGTGGTACTATAAGGGGTCAACGGATATAGTCCAAATTCATTCCTCTGTTAACTTTTTATAAGCGTACATCTTACGTAAAATTTTACTGAATTCAGTATACTTACAAATATATTTATATGTCTGTAAAACTATAAAGGTGAATTAGGTCTTTTGTATGGGGGATACTAGAAGGGGTGTGTCAAATAGCTAGGTTTCCGTAGTTATGCATCTTCCATTTGCATGGGAGGTACCAGAAATAGTATAGCAAAGGTTTCGGTTTTCTAAGAGTATTACAAGATAATTAATTTGACCAAATTCGTTTGAAGGATATTCGTTTGGAAGTTATGAAAGAAATATAATTTTTCTAAAAATATGTAATTGTGTTAAGTTACTTGGGTTCTTATTCGTCTCCTTAAATGCGTTACACTTTTTCTAGTATCAAATAATATATACCCTAAGTGTGGTGGTATAATGATGCAAAACTCAGAATACTGTCAGGTAATCCTTCGTACAGAAAGTCCCCAATAGATATTTGTAGCAAATTTGCTGACTTTTTTTTAACATCCGCGAACATTTCTGGAAAATGTTCCCACATAAATGTTCCTAGATAAAATAAATATTCTTCAGGTTCATTAATACATATAACATAAATATAAATAAATAATAAATATAAAATTTCAGTCGGGTAAACTGACTGATAAATACCATCTCCCAATATAAGACATTGTTGGAGTCTTGAGTTATTGAAATTAATAGATTTTTACTTATTTGAGTAGGAGGTATAGGTGCCGGTTTGGAATTTATGTGAGAAATATTAATTTTTCAAAAAAATTTAATTTTGATAGGGGGTACCAAAAGGGGTGAACCGATACAGTCCTTATTCATTCCTGACTCAAATTTTCATACGTACAACTTACGAAAAATTTGACTGAATTCAGTGTACTTACAAAAAAAGATATGTATGGGGTGAGTTCGGTCCATTGTATGGGGTGGGGGAAGGGGTGTGTCAAATAGTTAGCTTTTCTGAGGTTTCGCCTCCTATCACAATATAAATTAACCGACTAATTTTCAATATCCCTCAAATGTCCGTTTGGAAGTTATGGGAGAAATATTTATTTTCCAAAAAACAGGCCATTTTGGGAGTATGGGAGGTACCAGAAGGTACTCCTCCTGATTCATATTTTCATAAGCGTCCAAGTTACGAATAATTTGACTGAATTCAGTGTACTGACTAAAAAAATATGTTTGTAAGACTATACGGGTGAGTTCGGTCATTTGTATGGGAGGTACCAGAAGGAGTGTGTCAAATAGTTAGTTTTTCTGGGGTTTTGCCTCCTACAATAACAAAAATTAATCGACCAATTTTCATTTCCCTTACAACAAGTTTCTTGATGTCAATGTTGAAACAGAACCATTCTAAAGTCGACGATCCTCGCAAATTTTATTAGGATTCTAATTATACAGCATGCTCCAGCAATTTGAAAAGAAATGTTTCAAAATCTCAATGAATTCCATTGATAGCAGTTATCTTTTTCTATAATCCAGAAAACTACTTGGTATAGTAAAGTTAGTTTAAACTTTAAGTTTAACACCAGAATTTTTAATGAAATATTCTGTTTGAATAATACTGCTATCGTACTAGTAATAGCTAAAAAACATAGTGGTTCTAGAATCCTCCAATTTAACATCCATGACACCAGCCATCCGTTGCCCAAACCTATCCCTATCTAGTTTCTTGCAAAACAACATAAAATTCTTCTTCTCTATGAAATATTATGCCCTTTCTATCCTGCTGCATTTTTCCGTTTCAACAATTAAATTTTCTGAAGTAGAAATTGAAACACAAAACGAGCAATCGATTTTAATTTTGTTTTTCATAAATTTCGATTTGGGAAATTATTGTGTGGTTTTTGTGGCGATTATGGTCTTTGCTGTTATGACTGTGTTTGTGCATGTGTTGGAAGAGTATGATGCATGTGTGTGGCTGTTGAAGGTGGATGATGTGTGTTTGTGTGTCCAGAACCATATCTTTGACACTACATTAAAGGTGCGGTTTATACAAATGACTATTTTTATAGACTAAAACAAGAGTGGTTTCCATTACTTAAGAGTATTTTTCTTGCTCCTTTTCCATGATTTTCAATGAGCTTTCTTTTTTGAAAGAAAAAATCTCGCTTCTCAAAGTATGACTGGAAAAATGGCAAATGGATGATAATAAAGTTTTTAAGATGTGTGAAGGTTCGATGTTTCACCAAACCAAAAGGAAAAAAAATTGCGGAAAACAATTTGTACAAATGGACCACTTAGGTAAATAAAACGATTAAGTTGAACAAAAACATCTTCTACAAAGGGTTGTTGCACCGGGTAAATATGCTCAGAGTAAAGTTTTCTACTTCAATTCTTCTACTTGTTGATTATCTTTTTCTGTAGGAATATTTCTATGTTCATTACATAGGTTCTATATTCTAATCAGATTGGGGTTTTTATTTTATCTTTATTTTTTAGACTTCAGGCACTTGTCGCTAATTGGCATTATGTGATTTACAAGATATTTTTTTTTATGTATGTGCAATTCAAATTATTATTACTGTAAAAATTTAAATATTGATTCTGAGTGTATAGTTTCCCTTTTCTCATGCTATATGCAGACGACAATTCATTTATTGGTTTCAATAAGGGAATACCATACATTACAAATTTATAAAAAATCATGTTCAAATGTAAAAAATTACAATGAATGTTTGGCTTGTTGGTTTTACATTATGCTTATTTTGAGGAAAGCCGAGTGCAACATCAATCTGCAATAAAATAAATTCCTCGTAGATTAAGAAAACCACTACAGAAATTTCTGTCAGGTGAACTGACTCATAAATATCACCACACATACGATTTTCGGTGGCATGTCCAGACTAGACATATGGATTTGGATTCGACCCACTCTGAATTTTGATGAAACTAAGCACTTATATTCTCCTCGTTGCTGCTGATACAATGCCGTTTCTTTTTGGTCGAAACTCCTCACGGTTAATGTTTTATATCTCTCAAAGTTTCGCCATCTGCAGCATTTTTGTGAAAAGATAGCATAGTTCATGTTAGAGTAACTTTTGAACGCAACATTGGATTAAGACGATCATGGTATCGCCTGATAAGTTTCCACCTCCTCTTTAGCAGTGAAGAAAAAAAATTAATAGTCCCTGTAATTCAAAGACATTAAAATTTTAAAAATGCCATTTGTCCTTGAATATCCTGGAAAAGTATCTTTTGATTTTCTTCTTTTTTAATGTAAATATTGCGAATACTTTTCTTTACAAGTTGTTCCAGATGGGTTCTCCATGGGTTCAGAAAATATTGGCTTTTAGTAGTACAATTATCAAATTATTCTAACAAAAAGGGAGAATTTGTATGGATTTTTCAAATAATATTACACGTATTTGTTTATTTTGGAAACAACTGAAAACCAAACCAGAAGACAAAAAAAAAATTTTGATTCGGCTTATCTGGATTTTTTTGACATGTTTGTTATTTCACGTCCTATCAAATCAAAACGCATATCGTTGTTCATGTTTTGTCAATGGCTGAACTTTTTCCTTGAGCCACTTTTAGTTTCAAAGTCAAACAATTCAAACCACTGAAAAATATTGTGACGTAGTGAAGCAAATTGGAGTTTAAGGTTTTATTACTGAGGTCAACTGCTACCGTTTGATATTGGTTTGGCTTGGTTTTAACCCTTGACCTTTCTACAAATTTGTATTTTAACCTTTTTTTCAAAATTAGTCCTAAAATGTCCCATACGGGTGGCAGATAGAGGGTTAAAATGTTCCGAGGAAATATTCCTCGGACAATTTTAATAAAGGTCTCTGAAGACATGGACTATCCCAAATGTATTGTTTCACATGATTTTTCATATTCTTTGCTTTGACTTTCCCATAGTATGTAATTTTGTATGGGTCAACCGACAAAGTCCATATTCATTCATGAGTCAACTTTGTACAATCGCACATCTTACGCCAAATTTGACGGAATTTAGTGTATGTAAAACTGTGAGGGTAAATTTTGTCCTTTGTATGGGAGCTAACAGAAGGCGTGTGGCAAAGGTGATAAGGTAATTGAACTGACAACATTTTATTGTCATTTAGCTGTCCGTTACGAAGTTATAACAGAAATATTAATTACTAAGTGCTGGCAAAAACTACTCGTGATCATCATCCTTAATCACGCATTTCTATATTATAGTTTCCACAAAACGTCACTGCGCCTCCCAATATGTATTAGTTATGTGTGGAATATATGTGAAATGTTTTAAAATAATCCAGTTTGTTTTTTGCTCTCCTTAAAAGCAATTCAAAATCCCATTACTGTATTGGACACCGCAGCGATGAAATGTAACGTCAGCCCAATTCATTATTTTCTATCTACTGAAAAGACCACACTAAATGTGTTGTCACATCAGAAAACAAAGCAACTAAGAATTTAGACGCAACACATTTATATTTAACCTTCGCCTTACCAAAGGTTTTTATGTACGTCGTTTACCGATACCCACCAGGGTGACCACATTGCTTTTGTATGCATTTACATACGGACGATCGAATCTGGATTGCCACATAAGACAAAGAATGCAGTGAATGTTGAGGACTATGATAACTATATGACTAGTGGAGAAGCTGAACATTCTGTCAAATTAAGGTAAATGATAAAAATTCTTCTTAAGGCAGTGCGAAATGGTTTAAGAAGCCCCACAGGTAAATTGCTGTAAATAAGTGACGCTGTTTGAGATTTAATTAGAAGATTTTGAAACAAAAAACAACATATAAAGGGGTCAGAAGCAAAGGAGTGCAAGTAACAAATTGACAAAAACTGAAATAAGTGTGCAGTCGAGTTCCTTGATACAATCTCTGTCTACTAGAATGAGACAAGATCTATTTTTGTTACCAGTGGTGATATCTAGCCGAAAAACAGTTCAAGTAAAAACTGCACACTCAAGTAAAAACTGCACTATATATAATATGAAACCTTATCTCGAAATTAACTTTTTGTCACTTGCACCCTTTTGATTCAGAATATATCGACAAGCAACAACGTTTATCGAAACACATATTAAACTATTAATTATCAGGCTTCTCCAATCATAGACGTCTTCCACATAGTAAATTATAACTTAAGATCTCATTATCTGTTACATGATTTCGGGCATCGACCTCGATTTACCCAATACTTTCCTTTCAAGCCAGGTAAATACAGTATCAAAATCTGGTGGAAAAGGTTTGTAATGCGAATGCAGCGAAACCAGTTTACACTCCATGTATGAGGTGGGGGATGTTTCCGTGTTGCTGTGAATTAAGACGCTTTCTATTTTGAATTCACAACAAACGGTACCTACTTGTTAATCGAGGAATGCGAACGTCACTGTTTGAGAACTTATACTAGACATTCCGATGACTCGACTCTTATACTGCAAAGTTGCTGTCGATAACATCGAGGGGGCCGGCAATGAAACAAAAATGTAGATGACTGGAGCCGGGAATCGAACCAAGGATCTCCCACATGGTAGTCGCTTGTTCTATCCACTATGCCACGGCCGGTCCTGGAAGAATTCCAAACCGATATGCCATTAAATGTATTTTAGGTAAAATCTATGAAAAAAATTATGAATTGACAACAAAGAATTACTTTTCAGGAGAACGTTAACGTTACAGACCAGGATGTTGATTTTGATATCGATATAACTCCAGAAAGGGATGCAGTGCAACTGGTAGCATCAAAGTAAAACAGCAAATGTTATATTTGCTACTCTTCTAACAAAGAGGAAATACTCGACAAGTTTGCGTTCGACGTAAGAAACTCTTTTGTGTAGAGTACATCCTCAGTCAAACTACATGTGAAAACTGATATCATAACTGAATAAAATGTTATAACTTAAGACTTAATTTCCCTTTGCACCCCATGAATGAGGTATGGGATAGCTTCTCGCGTTGTTGTGAATTAACACGCTTTCTTTTTTTAGATTCACAACTAACGGCACCTACTTGTTTATCAACGAATGCGAACGTCAGTGTTTGAGAAGCTCTTACTAGACACGCCGATTGACTCGACACTTAATACTGCGAAGTTGCTGTCAACAACATTCGAGGGGAGCCGAAAATGAAAGAACAATTTTTTTTTTAAGATGACTGGAGCCAGGTTTGAACCTGCGATCTCTCGCATGGTAGTCGCGTGTTCTAACCACTATGCCACGGCCGGTCCCTGTTATAACTACTGAAATGAAATACGAAAAGTGAAAGAAATAACAATTGAAATAGCTGTTCTAGCAAATATATCTTCAATTCTCTTAGGTTTTCTTAGAGGGTCACCCGGGTGGGTATTGGTAAGCCACGCAATAAATTTGATAAAAATTAAAAAAATCTTATAAAAAAATTAAAATCTTATTATATTTTTGTAAAATTCAAAAGAACTTACAAATTTGTTCAGTGAGTCAAAATTTCACCTAGATTGAAACAACAGCTAGAAAAGAGATTGTGCGAGAGATTAAACGAAATGCGTTTGGACATTGTTAATGTGTGTGAGCGCGTAACTAAGCTTGAAAGTGAAGTTAGAGAACAAAAAACAGAATTTCAAAACAAAATATCAGAACTGAAAACAGATATAGCAAATGTAATGGAAAAGACAAATAATGTAAACACAGTGCCAACCGAAAGTATGCATCTGAAATCTGAGTTAAAAGACTTACGCCGTAAAATTTCACAATATGAAAATTCTGCGGTTTCTTCTGAGTTAAGAATCGATGGTATCCCATATTATGATACTGAAAACCTTCATGCGATATTTTGCAACTTGTGTTTAAGTCTTAATATTGAAACTCCTAACATAAATAATATATATAGGCTGAAAACAAAATCACCAGCACCTACAATACTTGTGAAACTCTCATCCCCGTATGAGAAAAACTTTATACTGAAGACTGTTTCAAACTACCGACGTAGAAACAAGGACCTACTTCGATTACACCTTGTTCATTTTGATGCAAACGATCCTTTCTACGTGAATGAAAACCTGTCACAAACAAATTACAAAATATTCAATAAAGCTCTGAAAATGAAAAAGGATAATTTTTTCTGCTCCGTTTTTACCATCCGTGGCATTGTACATGTCATGAAGAATGATACGGAACAGCCAACACGGATTGAGGATGTCGAACAACTAGATCAGCTTTTTCGTGAAAATGGAAATGAAGGCTAAATGCTATACAAATTATATATACCTTATTATTACAAAAACTAAATATAATTTTCGAAAAAATGTGCCTTTATTAATATTGTTAATTGTATTTATGCCTAATTTAAATCGATTTTTAAGCGTTGCTGTTAGGGTCCCAAACTTTCTTTATATTTTAAACTATGCTAAACTTGAATAACAATACTAATTCCAGAGTTGTAATGATGGATATGGTAAAAATTTTGGCCAAGCAAAATAAAGGAATTAACATATGTCACATTAACGCTCAAAGCTTGAAAAATAAAATAGACGAGTTCCGGCTAACATTTGAAAATTCAGGTATTGATATAATTTGTGTATCAGAAACATGGCTCAATGAGTACTCTCCTGATAGTCTGATTTCGGTTAACGGTTACAAAGTATATAGAACTGACAGAAAAACACTTGGTGGTGGAGTGGCAATATACGTAAAGCATGAGATTAGATGTAAATTTGTATCAAAAAGTGTGGACGGCGATAGAGCCGAGAATATCTTTGTTGAATGCATTATGAATGGCTGTAAAATGCTTGTGGGATGTGTGTACAGACCCTATAATAATATACCACTCGATAATATATACGTAATGTTGGAGACAATTGCAGTAGAATATACAGATATTATTATTGCTGGGGATTTTAATTCAAATCTATTAGTAGATAACTCATTAAAAGATAATATGGCTGTGTTTGGGCTTCTACCTACTAATGTATCTATGCCAACTCATTTTACATCAACAAACAATTTACTACTAGATGTTTTTTTTGTTAGTGATATTCACAGAGTGCAATTGTATGATCAAATTTTAGCGTCAGGTTTTTCGAAGCATGACCTTATATTTTTGTCATATGAATCTCATGCAATTTTAGACGAACAAATTTATTATTATCGCGACTACAGTAAAATAAATCACCAAATTCTGCAGGAAAACTTTTTTTATTCTGAATGGAGCAGAGTTTTCATGATGACTTCAACGGATGACCAAGCATCTTTTATAGAAGGTAACATAATTAAACTATATGACCTGGCTGTGCCACTTAAAACTAGGATAAAACGTGCCATTTCAAGACCATGGTTTAATCAGAACATAAAAATGTTAATACAAAAACGAAACTTAGCTTTTTCCCGATATAAAAGATTTAAATCCGACACATTTAAGAATGAATTCAGATGTGCAAGAAAGTTAGTCAACAATGAGATTAAGAGAGCAAAGTGCGAATATTATACAAATCGGTTTAACGGCTGTCTAGATACTAGGAGGACGTGGCAAACAATAAGAGACATTGGACATTACAAAACAACCGACCATAACGACTCCCAACATAATGTCAATGACATAAATGAATCCTTTGTAAATATCCCAACCATAAATCCAAATCATGGCTATTATGAGAACGTTTTCGAAGTCTCTAGTCAAAGAGAAAGTGCTTTCGAATTCTCTTGTGTGAACCAATGTGATGTCTTTTCTAGCTGCTTGGCCATAAAATCAAATGCGATAGGGTACGACAACATAGACCCGAAATTTGTAAAGCTAATTCTACCTTATCTAATACCTTTCATTACGCACTTATTTAATACGATAATTATGACTGGTCATTTCCCACACAGATAGAGGCATGCCAAAATTATACCACTCCCAAAGACAAAGACAGAATTTAGGCCAATTGCCATCCTGCCTTATTTTTCAAAAGTAATGGAAAAACTTCTACATTTTCAACTAAACTCATATCTAATTACTCATAATTATTTGTCAAAATTCCAATCTGGGTTTAGGCCGAAACACAGTTGCATTACGGCACTAATTAATGTAGCTGAGGATTTAAGACGTGACGTGGATGAAGGTAAAATAAATATTTTGGTACTGCTTGACCATTCTAAAGCGTTCGACTCCGTCGATCATGATATTTTGTGCTCAAAGCTCAGATCCTTTTTTAATTGTTCGAACACGGCTATCCAGTTGTTTCAATCATACCTCACAGGCCGAACTCAATCTGTTTACATGAAAAATGAGATTTCTGATCCACTTAACATAACCAGAGGTGTGCCACAGGGATCAATTCTGGGACCTTTACTATTCTCGTGTTTTATAAATGACCTCCCACAACGTTTGTCACACTGTAAGGTCCACATGTATGCGGATGATGTACAGATTTATCTAGGAACTACGTTAGGGTCTCTTATGGAAGCAGTACAACGCGTAAATATTGACCTGCAGAATATCCATACTTGGGCCACGGCAAATGGTCTTTGTCTTAACCCTAAGAAGTCAAAATGCCTTATCATTCACAGTAGGACCAGAAAATTTAATTTTAATATAAATTTGCTCCTTAACGGTCAAAAAATTGAAATTGTTCAGAGCGTAAAAAATTTGGGCGTCATTTTTAATAACACATTGACGTGGTCGAACCACGTAAATAGCATTGTGGGAACTACTTATATCAAACTAAGAGCTCTATGGTCAACACAGTCTTTTACGCCCCAACGTATACGAATTTTATTGGCAAAGGCTTATCTTATGCCATCGCTGTTTTATGGTTGTGAATTGTTCTCGTGTTGTGACTCTGTGAGTAGAAGACGATTAAACGTAATTTTTAATAATATATGTAGATACGTCTTTGCCAAAGGAAAATATGTACATATGTCCACTGTCAGTCCTAATTTATATGGTGTATCACTTGATCAGTTGTTTAAAATTCGAGTCTTGCTACTTTTACACAAAATTATCTACCAAAAATCTCCGTCTTACCTTCTTGAACGTATTAAATTTGCAAGATCAAACAGAGGAAACATGTTAATTCCTTTAAGATATCGAACTCTTGTCTCAGAATGGCACTTTTATATCCATGCGCTACGTCTCTGGAATAGCTTACCGCATCTTTTTCAGACCACCAGCAACGCTACTCGATTTAAAAATCTTTTGCAAGATTATTTTTCAAATTAAAAACCACTAGATGCCAACATGGCGACACGAAGTAAATATACATTATGTTTTTACCTTTTTTTTTGTTTCGAAATTGATGTAACATATTACCTTTTCTAACCTTTTTCGTTGATATTTATTTTTTTTTATTTGTTTCGCTGATTTTTTATATTCTTCTCAATATCAATGACTTGACTTAATTTAATCAACTTTGTTATTGACTATTTGTTTTTATTTCATTAATTATTAACTATTATAACCTATTACTAATATAAATTTTAATTATGTTGATTTTATTTCGAATGCACATTTACACTCCTATACTGTAATATTAAGATGTAAATCTTGTTGTATAGGAAGACCAATAAATAAATAAATAAATTATTAAAGTTGTTAAAGAAATAAAACCGAAATGGTCACCCGGGTGGGTATTGGTAAGGCGAAGGTTAAAATCACGACTTATGATATCTTACAACTTTGAACACCCTAAGGACAATGAATAAAAAATCTTATACACACACTCAAACCTTCTAGTAACAAAAAAGTCATTATCCACTTGCGATACAAAACATTTCACCGCAATTCGCATTCATTCAAATATTCAATTCGTTTGCCGTTGTTACTTTAAGACAGGGGCTCTCAAAATTAATATGCAGTTGTGTTGGAACAATAGTTGTACCAAAAAGTACAATTAATTGTACCAGTTAGTAATTTTATTGGATCAGAAGATATATTTATTGCACAGCATTTACAGAATTCGACCGGACAGACAAAACATCTATGTAAGTCATTTGCCAACTTTGAATCCCTATCAAAATTCGATTATTTCTGCATTGCTGCTGTAAAAAATGCCACATTTCTTTCATTGAGTTCTTTTCTGTCCCGTTAAACGAGGATGTCGCCAATGGGGTTACGGCTTCATCTATGTAGTAAGTCATAAGAGTAGATCACTCAATATACCAAAAAAAAATACATTTGAGAAGAAGTTCCTTTTCGCCACGAAAGTGCAAAGTTCAATTTAACCCTATTTATAAATATGCCCCAGTTAATTATAGCATTCCACGTTATCATTTTCATCAAATGGATGGCATTTTGAGAAATATCCTTATATATACGTTACACATGGTAACTTTGAAAACATTTGCTATCAACTTCCAAAATGTAACCAGTACAGAAATTTCAGTCAGGTAAACTGATTGATAAATACTACACTAGGTGATGGTATTCAAGTCTTGAGTTATTAAAAAAATAAAATAAAATTACTTATGTATTAATTTTTGTCCGCATGTAAAGCAAAAACGTAAAAAAATTGACCTATTTGTACAGAAGGTACAATTAGGGGCAGCACATCGTGTCAATTAATCAATGTTCAATTATCGCTTACCTTGGCGTCTGAATTCAATGTACATACAAAGATTATATGTTTGCTAAAGGGAAAATATGGGTTATTTATATGGGAGGTACTAGAAGGGGTGTGCCAAATAGTTAGGCTCTCTGCGGCTTCGCCTCCTATCGCAACATACATTTATCGCCCAGTTTTCATTACCCCCCAAGTGGTCGTTTGGAAGTTATCGGAGAAATATTAATTTTCCACAAATAGGTCATTTTGTATGGGAGGTATCAGAAGGCGTGAACCGATATAGTCCATGTTCATTCCTGATTCAAATTTTCATAACCATACACCTGACGAAAAATTTTACGGAATTCAGTGTACTTTGAAAAAAATTATGTATGTTAGGCTCTTTTGTATGGTAGGTAGCAGAAGGGGTGTGTCAAATAGTAAGGTTTTCTGAGGTTTTGCCTCCTATCACAAGATATATTAACCGACCAATTTGCATTACCCCACAAGTGTCCGTTTGGAAAGTTATAGGAGAAATATTAATTTTCCAAAAATATGTAATTTTGTATGGGAGGTACCGGAAGGCGTCAACCAATAAAATCCTTGTTCATTCCTGAGTGCAATTTTCATAAGCGAACATCATACGCAAAATTTGAATGAATTTAATATACTTACAAAAAAGATATGTATGTAAGATTAAGGGGTGAATTCGGTCATTTGTATGGGAGGTACCAGAAGGGGTGTGTCAAAATGTTAGGCTCTCTGAGGTTTCGCCTCCTATCACAACATAAATTTATCGACCAATTTTCATTACCCCCCAAGTGTCCGTTTGGAAGTTATAGGGAAATATTAATTTTCCAAAAATAGGTCATTTTGTATGGGAGGTACCAGAAGGCGTAACCGATATTATTCGTATTCATACCTGAGTCTAATTTTCATGAGCGAACATCATACGCAAAATTTGAGTGATCTCAGTTTACTTACAAAAAAGATATGCATATAAGATTATGGGGGTCAATTCCAGAAGGGGTGTGACAAAGTTTTCGGCTTTCTTAGGGTTTGTCTACTATTGCAAGATAAATAATCTGACCAAATTTAGATATCCTCCGATAGTCTGTTTGGCAGCTATGGAAAAAAAATTAATTATCCAAAAATAGGTAATTTTGATGGGAGGTACCAGAAGGGGTGGGGCTATTCTGCCCATTTACAATCCCATAAGTTCGTTTCGAAAAATATTAATACAGGCAAATTTTCATACCGATCCGTTAAGGTTTACTCGAGTTATCGTGCTGACCATCCATCCAGCCATTCAGCCAGCCAGCCAGCCATCCAACCAGCCAGACAGACAGACGGACATAGCTCATTCGTCTTAAAAAGTTAAAAGAAATCTGCAAAGTAACAAAACAAAATTAGTATCATAACATGGTATACCGTAATTGACATTAAATTGCATTTGTTGTCAATACTTCGGTATAAGCAAAAAAATACGTGCAATCCAAAAGTTTCCTATAAAAGAGCACAGCACTTCCAAATAATATCCGCCGCTGTTCCTGATACATTGCAACTACATACGGATATCATATGTTGTAGTATACACATTAGGCATATAACTTTTTACAATTTTTCAAATCGGAAAAATGGCATATTATAGTCGAATAGAGCATAAAGAGTATGAACTCCCATTATTTATTTTTTTTTTCGAAATTGCAAAAAAGTTTCCGCACCAAACGCAATTACCTTTTTTCAGATCATATAGCCATTCTAGGTTTCCCTACGAAGGTTACGTCATACCATCTGCTGTTTTTGACGTTATGCTCTGTTGTTTTATTTTTTCACAATTCTGTCAAAGTTATTTCAATCACAGAGTTGCCAACTCGCAGTAATACATACATTTTGTGATGTATTAACTATATTAACTAATAGTAGATAAATATAGAGGTGGCAGCCCAGTTCTTTTTGACGGTTGTCACGAACGACGTCATCAAACCTTGGTTTTCTGATAACACTTTTAACAAAAATAATTTCGCCATACTACAAAAGTCATTGTCCGGCTTTACAAAAGCAAATAAATGTTTTCTCAGACATTGGGTCAAAAAATCATCAGATATTCAGGTAGTTCAGCAGAGCAACATCTCCGCAGACCATGCAATTAAAATTATGCAAGACATTTTGCCATTTTGTAAATCATCACATACTTTAAACTAAAAATTTATTTCATATAACAATTGCAATTACTAAAAACAAAAATCTGACTTTTTTTAGAAATCGCGTTTGGTGCGGAACATTTTTGAACCCAAATCACCTAAAAAGGTGATATTCATTACTTGCTTTATATTTGCCACCACGAAGTGGTATGCCAAATTTTTTGTTAAAATTAGTTATATGCCTAATACACATATGTATGTAGGTTCTTTCATACGTATTCGATGGCTACTTTATTGCCTTTTGAAGAAAGTTTTATTTTTTTTGGGCAAAACAACTTTTCGAACCACAGGACATTCGAGCCACATAAACCATCTATATTACTATTTCGTTCGTTGCTCCGTTTTGTAGGCTACTCCTTTCCTTTACAGCACAACAATTCTATGTTTGTCTTTTGTACAGTTGCGGAGAAAACGTAACAATTTTACACGAAACTTCGATATCCATAAGATAGGAAAACTTTTTGATACTAAAGAGATAGCAACAACATCAGCAGCGTAGACAATTTTCCACAAACAACTTCAGTATGGCAAAGGATTGAACGGATTGTGCAACATATTGTGCACAAGGCCAAGCAGCAACGAACGTTTGGTTAAAAGTTTTCTGAAGTATTCAACATCAAAATGGAGATGACAACAAAAACGCAGCAATAAATTTTCATTACTTGGAAAATATAATAAACTATTGACAGCATATGAAGACAAGAAATGAAGGAAATGCCGTTAGCAACACAAAAGCGCGGATGTCGCACAAGGAGAGCTAATGTGTGGTACACTGCCATCTGTGTATGTACGACGATGAAAGGAAAGCAGTCGCATAGTGTTGAGAGGTTATATAATTATTTGGTCAAAAATGCTGCAGAAAGAACAAATTTTTGAAACTAACAATTTGTTCTTTTAACACAAAAAAAAACAAAAATATTTCCTACAGAAAATGTTAACAAATCATCGTAAATGCATATTTTAACAAAACTTTACAAATAAATTGTCGATACCCAGCGGAGAAATTAGCAAGGCCTCTACAAGCAGGCATGCAACAAGGTCCATCCTCTCCTCCCCCTTCCCCCCAAAATTTGAATAAGTGCCTTAAGGCGCTTAATAGCCTATCGCGGTGCCTCGCGTTCAAAAAGGCCAACAAGGACAGCCTCAGAGGCAGTCATTGTATTAGGGAACATTCGTTTTCGTCCACTCCTTTCCTTGCATTATTCCCTTTTCCGGGTACCCGCTGTTTTTTTTTAAATCATTTATGATTAGTTTCAGTCACACAATTCGAATGCATCTTAATAGGCTAGCATGGATGACTAGCAATCGCGAGGGAGTGAGTTTGAACTCCAGCAAGGTTTTCTGTAGTTGGAAAAAAAGTGTAAGGATAGACAAAAAAATAAAATAAACTATTTGAGGGTGACCACCTGCATATTTTTTAATTTCCAAGTCCTTCTTTTTTCATGTGTCTGCAGGCCTACCATAAGGCCTTCTTATAGGAAGCGACGTGGAAACCCTTGCAAAGGAAGAGGGAATGCAGAGCGCAGACCTACTGACTGCCTTTGAACGAGTTCTATAAGGCCTTCTAGGTCTTTAATTTTGCAGCTGGGCAATATCGAGATCGTGCCGAGCATACAGAAGAAGCCATCTCTGAGTGTGACAGAGGACTTTTATTTATTGATCCGAAGCTGTTCTCAGCTTCTCGTTCTCTTTCAGTCCACCACTTGGTAAATTTTGAGGGAAAAATTGGCCTACATTTATATAAGAACTAGTGTACCCGGTAATGCTTCGCGATTGCTTACTTCACGAATACTTATAATATGTTTAGCTCGCCTACTTAGAGTGCTTAACTTAAGTCACTCCTTAACCTGATCAAACTAACAACGTCTCACTAACCGGCATTAAAACATCCGTCTGCAAATTCATATCTATAGCACAGAGTACTATCTGTATACAAATATTACCTTATATAGTCCTAAATATATTTTTTCCCTATCCCTTCTGCCCACTGATCGGAAATAAAATTTTAGCCTTCATATTCCCGCTAGCCGAAAAATAAATATTTTGTCGGTATATTAACGTCTGCATTTCCGAGTACCATAAAGACTCATTTACACTACTGACATCGTTGTCAGTATTCCCCATTAACATGTGAAATTCCTTTTTTTGGACGAATTATTGGCAAAATTTTTGATAAAACAAACTCATGCAGTGTAAATTTATTGTTATTTTTGTGTACAATAAAAGTAATTTTTAAAACAATAAAATCACTTTTTGGTACAATAAATTTTACTTTTTGGTGCAGTAAATGTACTTTCAAGTTAAATAAACTGTATTTTTACTTATTACACAGAAAAAAAAGACAACTGTTGTTAAGTAATTAAATATTATTGTTAGCATTCAATTTCGATTTATAACAACTTTTCCATTTGAACATGTTTGTAAATTGTCATATTGACAAATTTTCAACCACTTTTCAAATTTAACTAAAATACAAAAATTGTAACTACAACAAAACTGTTTATTGTTTTTACAATTTTGGTTGTTGGCGCCTTTTTAATTAAATATATAATTGTATTGACGAAATGGTATTCAATATGACTACTAGTTTGTCGTAATTTTTTTCTGTGTATGTACTTATTGTTTGATACAATAATTTGTACTTTTTGGAACAATAAATGTAATTTTTGATGAAATAGATTGTAGTTTTTGGTATGAAATATTATTTGTACGGGAGAACGAGGATATAGAGCGATACAGGGATAGAGGTGGGGCCCGAAAATTTTACCAGAAAGTAAGAGCAAATGGATACGGTAATGGCCTCCCCACCTATAAGGACTGTGGTGGAAATCTGGTCACGGATACGCAAAGTGTGCTGCACATATAGAGAGAACACTTCCAGCAACTGCTGGTTCCAGAAGGCAGCGCACGTGAAGTTATCACGCCAATTGTCGACGACGGCTTAGATTGCCCACCAACAAGTCAAGCCGAGGTAAGAAGAGCAATATCGCGGCTGAAAAACAACAAAGCAGCCGGTGCCGACGGACTTCCGGGAGAGCTCTTCAAGGCAGGTGGCGAAGAGCTAATAACGAGCATGCACCAGCTCCTGCGCACGGTTTGGCTTAAAGAGTGCATGCCCGACGATTGGAATGTAAGCGTATTATGTCCTGTGCTGAAAAAAGGTGATCCAAGTGTATGCTCCAACTACCGCGGGATCAGCCTTTTACCCATCGCATATAAGGTCCTGTCGAGTGTGCTATGTGCCATATGAAAGACTAAAGCCAGCGTTATCCAACCTGATTGGACCTTATCAGTGTGGCTTTCCACCTGGTAAATCAACAACAGACCAGATATTCACACTTCGGCAACTCCTGGAAAGACCCAAGAGAAACAGACCGACAAGTACCATCTTTTCGTCGACTATAAAGCTGCCTTCGACAGCCCGATACGGCAGAAATTACTCGAAGCTATGTCTGAGTTTGGTTTTCCTGCGAAGCTGATACGCCTCTGCGGAATGACGCTGACTGACACGAAGTCTTCAGTGAAGATTGGAAATGACCTTACGGAGCCATTCTATACCAGACGAGGCCTAAAACAAGGCGACGGCCTATCGTGCGATCTCTTCAACATTGTGATGGAGATGATAATGAGAAAAGCTGCAGTAAACACGAGTGGCACTATATTCAACAAAAGCCACATGCTACTCGCGTACGCTGATGACGTAGACATCATCGGTCGAAAACTGCGGGATGTGACTGCAGCCTTCTCAGGTGAACGAGGACAAAACGAAGTTATTAGTTTCAACGAACAAAGAATCTACTCGTTTGGGAAACTGCGTGAACGTTGACAACTATAATTTCGAGGTGGTAGATAATTTTGTCTTGTTATATTTATTCTCCGTGTTGTCATAATAAATTTTGTTTAAGGAGAGTGGCTTATTAGGCCACCGCTCCCAATCCTAGTTTCTTGGGGCTGCCAAAGCCACTAGGAGAGCCCGTGTTGAGCTTCAGTAACTTCTGTTACCTACTTCCTAAGACGCATCGGTGGTAGCATGCCGATTGGGTTACTCAACGTTTCGCCTTCTAACTCTAGCTAACTTCTAAGCGGTTGCTTTAAAGTCATTGCCCAGGGAATACTTGGTCTAAGACCGGAAGTAGTTAGCTGCTTGGACAGTGCCGCAAAGGAATCGATTCTGGTCACTCCCAAGTGAGTGAAAATCAGTAACTTTCAGCATCTGGGCAAAGTCCCATTCCCTTGCAATTAAATGCTACTAACTAAGCAAGCGATTCAATGACAGAGCCCTCTCTCGACGAACAAAACTCCAGCTATACCAGATACTGGTTCTACCTGTCTTAATGTATGGCTCAGAATCCTGGGTTATGACACAAGCGGATGAATCGGTTCTGGCGGTATTCGAGAGAAAAATACTCCGTAAAATATATGGGCCCATCATCGTTAACGGAGAGTATCGGCGTCGTATGAATCATGAGCTGTACGAGCTGTACACTGACATTGACGTGGTCAAACGCATTAAGGTGCAACGGTTGCGTTGGCTAGGTCATGTTGTAGGCATGGACGAAAATGCTCCAGCTCGAAAAGTCTTCGACAATGAACTCGATGGACGGCGCAGAAGAGGGCGACCAAAACTCCGTTTGAAAGACCAGGTTACTGAGAACCTTACAGAACTCGGTGTGACTAACTGGAGATGAAGCGCAGAAGATCGAGGCGCTTATAATATTTTTATACGTGCGGTATATAATCCACTGAGATTGCATAGAAGTACCAGCTAAGTAAGTAAGTAAGTATTATTTGTATATCAAATATCATCGCTCTAGGGCTAAAACGCAGTGTTGCCACGCCTTCTTGGGCTACTGATTGAGAATGACAATTTCGTCTGCAAATTTGATCATGAAGTGACGAGTACTAACAGTGTATCAACTTTTATCTCTCCAGGACTAAATTGCAGTTTTGATACGCCCCCTTCCCCCAATGATCGAACATTTAAATTTCGTATTCATATTCATATTAGTGGTGCCATGTATTTTCCGGGTGACCAATTTTATCTCTCAAGGGCTTAAATACAGTTTTGCCAAGCCTACTCCGCCCACTGATCCAAAATTAGAATTTCGTCTGCATATTCATGTTCGTATTGTTAAGTACTATCTATGTACCAAATTGTATCTCTCTACAGATTAAGTACAGTTTTGCCACGCCCACTCCGCTCACTTGTCCAAAATTAAAATATCGTCTACATATTCATATTTCCGAGTCCTATCTGTGTATCAAATTGTATCTCCCTAGCTCTAAAAATATGTTTGGCACGCACACTCCTCCCACTGGTCCAAAAATAAAATTTCGTGGGAATTTTTAGTTAATATGGTGAAATACATTATGCTTGATTGTCTTTGTCTTACTATTTTCCCAAAATAATGTACCGTCACGA
Source organism: Muscina levida (assembly GCA_964034835.1). Taxonomy (NCBI): domain Eukaryota; kingdom Metazoa; phylum Arthropoda; class Insecta; order Diptera; family Muscidae; genus Muscina; species Muscina levida. The sequence goes on along the minus strand of CAXIUB010000126.1, from coordinate 66,149 downwards.
AATTTTTTTTGCTAAAAACAACATAACTTCAACTTTTCATAACACAGAATAGAAAAATTAAAAGGAACTGAGGGAGGGACCTACTGTATGTTGTAGATCTGGTTGAGAACAACATAAAACTGTCTACCAAAGTTCAATAACACCCCAAAAATTTTGACCTACGGTTCAAAAACTGGATTTTTGTTACTTTCCTCACTTGAAGGCTTCGACTCTGTTAATTTTTAGCCGACTTTGAATTCCTTCATGTGATTTAATTACATTTTCTGGGGATACGTCAAATCTCTGGAGTATACTGAAAATCCAGTAACTATAAATCATTGAGAAACCAACATTCGACACACGACTCATAAAATAAGATCGGATATGCTAGAAAAAGTGATGCAAATTGGATCTACGAAATGGTAAGGCGCAGTTGCGGAAGCCATATGCCAGAAATTATTTTGGTCATTCCATATGTTGTTAATATGTTGGTCATTCCATGCAATTTATTGTATGTTATTTTTGATAAAAAGTAATACATATGCCTCTAAAAACCAAAAACCCCTAATATTTAAATTATTTTTTACTTCATTACACTGTGCCCAACATAAATGGGTTCACCACAATTTACGTTGAGCCAAAAGTGAAGAAAGTATTAATGGTGGCTATATAAAGTTTACCCTAACGGCATGAGTGGCAAGCAAACAAACCAGAACATGAACAGGCATGCATGCAATGCAGTCAGTGCAGCGACATCGTCTACAGGAGAATAGAGTTCCGTTCATGTGTCGAAACGCAGACAATCAAACAAAATGAATTCGTTTCGTTTTATTCAAACTGGATTCACATGCAAATGAAAGTGAAATCTATGCAAAAACTTTGAAAAACGTAAAATGCTACATTTATGCATGACATTGCATTTCCTTACAAATCCTTAACATTTCCTTTCTTTCGTGTTGTTCTATTCTCATCGGTCCTGTCCGCTCTCTGCTTCCCTTTCCCTTTTTACCTTGTGTGTTTCATATTCAGCGTTGCTCTTTTACTTTTTAAATGTTTAAAAACTTTCGCTATTAAAGAAACGAAGAAAAGCCTAAAGAAAAAAACTTGTTTATGTCTTTAAATTACAAACGAAAGTACATTTCTTTTTAGTATGTACCATGTACGATTTACATTTGGCAGAGTGGGTATAAATGGAGAATCGTTTAGGTTTGTCTGGCTGCTCTAGATGTTTCTATTCGGCTTATGGCGATGATGTCTTCAGCAATCTACTTAATTTGTGATTGAAATTTCCTTTTAATTTGTAACGGAAACCAGAAGTTGTTAACAAACATTACAAGAACGTAAATTTTGCACAACAACAGTGCGATGTAGAGGATAGATGACGATATGATTGAACGATGGAGCGCATACCAATATGTTCTTCTTATTAACGATTACACAGTGGCACAGTGATATAGCAAGAGTATGACGGTGAAATTTTTATAGCTGAAGTATCGCACATCTGCTCAATAATTTTCACACCGATTTTTGTGGTTGTATCTTTAGCCGTTTATCAGCTGGGTGATAGTACCAGTTTTATTTCCTTTTTGGCCGCTATTCCCCTAAAACTAGGATATACGAAAAATTCATTCATATCGCACAACTACTCTAAAAAATAAATATACTTTCGCATTTCGACGTTTAGATGTTTTGTCTGAATATTGGTACTAGTTTTATCAATTTTAAAGCCTTTTCCCCACTAAAACTGCAAAATTTAAATTTTTGGGTCTTTTTTATCGACCACCTACTCTATAAGAAGAATGTAGACTAAGCCAGGTCGATCTATATTAAGAAAAAAAAAATATATGAATGTTACCGCCTTATATGAACAGTCATATAAAAACAAATTCGGAGGTGCAAAATGCATATTTTTGTGGGCGTGGCACAAACGCCGGATTTGACGTTTTGTCCATAACTTGTTTATTCGCTGTCCGATTCTTAAGTTTTATATATCGGTAAATAGATATCTTAAAGAGCTTTGTTAGTAAAATAGTTACTTAAAACTATGACGTCATATTCCAGTGGTTCTCAACATTGTGTCTTTAATCCCCCTAAACATAAAATTTTCTGATGCAGATTTGAAGCCCTGTAAAAACTTTAATATAAACGTCACATTTCCTTCAAAAACAAAAAGTTATATTGATTTAACATTTTAGTACATATGATAGTTCGAAGTGGACTTTTATAAAAAATTTTATTTCACATTGCTCGCTAAAAAAATCTTTGGAAGTTCTTCAGTTAAATAGTATTCCGGCTATTTGGTATCTTCGATTACACTATGTCACAGAATTTTAAAAATATATGTATCCGGGATATTTAATAATTGATTTTAATGTAAAATTTCACTCTGAATTCAAATCTGCTCTCAGATATATGGAAAGTAGAACAGTTTAGTGTTTCGAAAAAAGGTAGGTCTACTAAAATGCCATTATCTCTCTCAGATATGTGAAAAGTAGAACAGTTTTTGAGATATCGTCAATTTTTAATTTTTAGTGTTTTGAAAAAAGGTAGGTCAACTAAAATGCCATTTTCTCTGGTTTTAGTTCACCGATATCTGTAAACTGGGACAAGAATAAAAGATAATTAAATTATTTCTTAAAAAAACGATAGCTCTTTAATATCCAATATATAAATGACAAAGTTATGGCACTTCGAAGTTGGATTTTTGTAAAAATTTTAATGATTTTTCAAGTTTTCGCTGCCTGTCATTAAGTTTTTTTCCGTGTTTCCGTAAATATTACTCCGGTTTCAGAAAATTATATGATAGAATAATGTCTTAAAAAAATTTGAGAGCAGATTTGAATTCAGCATGAAATTTTACATAAGGATCAACTATTTAGAAGCCAGGATCAAAAATTTGTTGCATTGTGTTATTGATTTTTATTTATTCTTCAATTGTACACGCTTTATAACAAATGAAAGTAATAACCAGTAAAAAAATTTTAGTCGGGCAACCCGACTTACATATACCCTCCCCCTCAGTAAAAGATAAACTTTTCTATTATATTGGTATTATTTTTCGATTTTTAAATTGGGCAGAGTGGTAAATTTGTATGGGAGGTACAAGAGAGGTGTGTCTAGACTTCCAGATTTTTCTCCAAAACTTTATCCTATTATAGCTTTAGTAAATACAGAATTTCCTAATATTATTACTCCATCTCTAAAGTGGGCGGAACGGTACATTTATATTGGAGTTATCAGAAGGGACGTGGCTAGGCTTCCAATTTGTTCTCCAAAACTTTATCCTGTTATAGCCTAACAAAATACAGAATTTGGGCACGATCGCGTTGGGTGTATTGATATTATTACTCGATTTCAAAAGTGGACGGAGTGGTACATTTGAGTGGGAGGTACCAGAAAGGGCGTGACTGGACTTCCATATTTTTTCTCCAAAACTTTATTCTGCTTTAGCATTACTAAATACACAATTTGGCAACGATCGCGTTGGGTGTATCAATAATATTAATCGATATATAAAGTTGGCGGTACATATGGGTATTGGAGGTACCAAATGGGGCGGGGCTAAACTTCCTTTTTTAACTCCAAAATTTTATCCTGCTATAGCTACAAAAAATACCGAATTTGGACACGATCGCGATTGGTGTATTGATATTATTACTGGGTTTTTAGGTACATTGGTATGGGAGGTACCAGAAGGGGCGTGGCTAGACTTCCAATTTTTTTTCCAAAAAACTTTGGACACGATCGCGATTTGTGCATTGATATTATTACTCAATTTATAAAGCGTGCGAAATGGTACATTTGCATGGAAGGTACCGGAAGGGGCGTGGCTATGTAGCCCATTTTCAAAACCGTAAGTAGTTTTGGAGAAGTATTAAATTGTGCAAAGTTATCGTGTGTACCGGACAGCCAGACAGAAGGACTTAAAAAGTAATGAATCGAATTTGGTTCAAAGAAACTTAGGGTCTAAAGTGACTCCTTCTATGTGTTACAATTTTTGGTCGTATCAAATGATATATACACTCCTACCCGTAGGGTGAGAGTACAAAATCAATCCTACCTCTAGTTCAAGAAAAAAATTCTTACCTTTACCGTGCTTTTTGTTTTACCATTTACCTTTACAACTGTAGTCCATTTAATTCCCATTAAAACACTTCGTAATATTTCATCTTAAGATCCACTGTCTATGCACTCATGCATTACAAAAGCATCGACGTAAACAACTACGCTAAACGTTCCTTTCATTGCATATTTCCGTTGCAAATTAAATTGCCTGTGCCTTTCAATGAACGTGAACGCTTGCTGTGGTATATGTGTGTTTGCGTGTGTATGTGCTGCATTCGGGGTATTGCACCGTTGTATGTCCCTATGCGGTCGATTCTTTGCGGGCGTGGGCCCTTTCTTTCTGGGCCCATTCATTATAAATACCGTGTCGACATTTCCATTAACTGTAGGCAAAAATTTTGATTTTCAGACGTTTGTAGGTCGTAAACTAGTGGCTCAATCGGAGTTTTTAGTGTTTCGCTTTCTTATACCAACAGAAGCCTGTATGAGGTCTGTGTGTGCATAGTATGGCTATTGTGTGCGTGCTTTCATATATTAGAAAATATGATTTTTACTATCAGTATGTGGCATTTCTGGGCCACCAAAGGAAATTGCGTGCTGTCATCGCCTTATTCATTCAATGTTTATATATGTGTAAGTGTGTGTCAGTGATTGCAAGGGCCACTTCATCTTCACACAGTCCTTGTTATATAGTTCATTTGCTCGTTTGTTCGTTGTCTCATCATACGTTTGTAAATTTTTTTGGCTGTTCTCACTTGCCTGTGAGTCCTTTACACTACGGTACCATGGTCATATTGCACTGGCTGCCTGGCTGGAGCATGTTTGGTGTTGGGCGCTGTTTAGGCATTTCATCCTGTGGGAAATCAACAACACATGATATTTTGCTGCCTCTAAGGATTAAATGAGAAGATATCCCATATAATGTAGAAAATTTGTTTGCAACACCAAGTAATGGCAATAAGCACCAATAAGAGGGGACACGTGTACAACAAGCACCATAAGGAATTGTAAAAGTGCCGGAATGGCACAAATTTTGTGTGGAATACTGAGGGATGGAGTGAACGATTTTACAAACAATTAAAATTAAATATTCTTTGGTTCTTCTATTCGAATTGTGTTTATTGAAATTTCAATTATGTACAATTGCCCGACAGATTATGAACATGTTTAGATATTTCGTCCCCTTAATAAAACAATAGTGTATAATTTTTTTAGTGTTTTAAGAAAATCGAGTTTAAAGTTTTCGTCAAATCGGATGTCTATGAAATTTTCGAAGAAGAAATTAAACACTATTTTTTCCAATGACCTTTTGACGCACTTTGTGGAAGTAGATTTTGACGAAATTTTGACCAGGCATAGTATTAATGATGGAGATTCTAAATATGCAATACAAAATAATGGTGTATGAGCACATACACTATTGTTATATTAAGGGGACGATTTGTTGTCGCATTAAGGGCATTTAATGGCAAGCTATCGTGTGAGCGTTATTATGTATATGTGTGCTATAATACATACATTCTTAGGTTGATGTTACTTACACGTTATCTTTATCAATATTATAAAGAGAAGCTGTTTGTGAGTTTTTTTGCTTGATTGGGTAATCCTCTTAACTACTAATCCGATTTTAAAAATTCTTCCACCATTGGATAGCTAAATTATCCCTGTGTACTATAGGATATTCGAAATGTGTAATTTTAGGGTAAACAGCCCGAAAAGGGGATACAAATGGTTCTATCACCCAGACGAAAGGCTAAAGGTAGAAAAGCGAAACTTGGGGTGGAAATTTTTTAAAATTCTTTTAGGGCTAAAAAGGTTCGAAAAGGGGATAAAACTGGTACCATCCATAATTTCGAATATTAGAGTGCGTATTTATTTTATGGAGTAGTTGTGTTTCAAAGTTCGTACTTTTAGGGCTAAAAAACCCAAAAAGGAGTGAAACTAGTACCATCACTCAGATCAAATGGCTAAAGGTAGAATCGCGAAAATCTATATAGGCTTGCTTCCTATAAAATGAAAGAGTTGCATGATGGGATTTTTGGGAATTTGTACTTTTAGGACCAAAAAGGGAAAAATCTGGTACCATAACCAGGACCAAACGGGTAAAGCTATAACCACGAAAATGTATATGAACATTTTAACTATTAAACTATAAAGCTGCATGAGTGAATTTTTCGTACCTTTAAGGCTAAAAATGGCCAAAAGGGGATAACACTGGCACCATTACTCAGACCAAACGGCTAAAGGTATGGGCTTGATTAGTACAGAATTAGAGAGATAGATTAAGGGATTTTCCAAAATTTGTACTTCTAGAACCAAAAAAGATTTAAAAAGCGATAAAACTGGTACTGCCAACCGGACGAAATTCGTACTTTTGGGGTGAAAAAAGGAATAAAAAACAACAAAAAAACTGGTACTCAGACCAAAATGCACAAGGTAGAATCGCGAAAATGTTAGTGAATATCTATTTCATAGAGTAGTTGACTTTAGGTCGCGATATATAAAATTTAACCAAAATGTTTAAACTACACATAAAGAGCTTTTAATACACACACATACTAAGCACAATGCCATCAATTTTAAAAATGCCAGCAAACCAAAAAATATTAACGAGTTTATTTATCGAAGCTATTTCCGCTTTATTGAAAACCAACTATCCTCACACTCACACATCCATACTCATTCTCCAACATTTCCTGGTTTTTCAATGTCTTTACAGCAGCACGGATTTTTTGAACTTTAATACACACAACCTCATACACATACATAAACCATTCAATTGAAAAGTATGCGGTGGAAAATACAAAAGTTAATTTGCATTATTACTACAAGCAAACACTCACACTCATATATTACATCCAGAAGCAGATATTTACGTATCCACATATATGTGTATATGTAGAATATGCAAATGTACGTAGATATTTTTAAAGCATTTGTACGCTATATTGGCAAATTAAATTAACTTGAATGCACTTCCGATTTTGTTTATGCATTATTGAAAAAGGAGTGGGGAAAAAAGGACTCACACTTTCATAAGTTAACAATACACGACTTTATAAGTAATAAATTGAAAAAAAAACTCATAAGTATGCTCGCCTTAAAGTGGTAGGATATTAACGGTTATAGTCTCAAGAGCTCGACTATATAGCATCGTTGGCATACTTATCACCACCATCAGTTGTAGCAAACTGAAACAGCAGCGGCGGTACAACAACCAACATTTTACAACAACTCTCGCCAACATTCGCACCATCAGGCTAGCATCGCGTAAGTCGAGCAAGAATCGAAAACGCAGAATGCAACCATAAAGGATGTGGTAAAAACACTTGTGCCGGTTGACTCGTTGACTCTCTAACAACATTGCATCATCTTCCGCAGTCGCTTGACACAACAAAAAATATGCCGAAAATCACAGTGTAAAAAAACGAGAACATGAGGGTGACTGGTCGGTGTTAGTCGATTACAATAAAAGCTACATAGCACAAGCATAAGAACATAATACATTAGAAAGTGTTTGCCTGTAATGAAAAAACTTAGAATAAAGAAATTAAGAAATGCGAAAAAAATTAACATTTTGGAAAATCAGTTTGGCAGTGCTTAAGGATCTTGGTTGCAGATTTTTTAGATAACTATCAGAGTAAGAATCATAGAGAATTGATTAACAAGCTTCTATAGATATATGATATATGAAGCTTTGATTATTAGTAGTATTGTTATTAAATATTTTATACTCACATCACACTCTCATATTTCTCAGAGTTTAAGTAATGAGCATTGAACACAGTATGGTTAAAGGAACAATTTTTATTTACGTAATTTTTAGCTCAATTGTGTAGCCTTATACGACATCGAGAAATAAACTTTGTAGCATGATGGTTAAAACACGCAACCTACAACTTTCATTGCCAGCCCCCTCGATGTTGTCGACATAAACTTCGAAGTAAAGTGTGGAGTCAATAGGCATGTCTAGTAAAAGCAATGAATTTTACATTCGTTGATAATCCACAACAATGCGGGAAGCTATCCTCATTCATCGAGTGTAAAGGGTACATAAGTTTTTTTTAAACAACTTATTTCAACCCAATCAAAATGACCTACTCAACATAACCGCCTTTCCCAATGGTGATTGATGCAATTATTACGATTACGAAAAATAAAACGAAACAAGGAAATTGTTTTATTTTAAATATCGTTAAAAAATATTGCTACTAACCTCGAACAAAAGTAACGAAAAAAACAAACAACAGAAACCATAGCCATTTCCCCCGCCCACATTCAAGTATATATTGTTAAATGAAAACAACAACACCAAAAATAAGGTGGGAAATGTGGTCCATACAATAATGAAAATAGTAGTAACAACGATGCCAGCAGTGAGCGACCGTTGCTGTTAACCACATAGGTTGCAACACCAACAACACATGCAACAGCGACAATAGCATCAGTAGCATGCAACATTAAACAATGGCAACCACAAGAGCACACTCGATGGGTGGGTGGTCGTTTACACAGAAAATGGATAATAGTAGTAGTGGCAGCGACAACGATGATGATGCTGAAAATGAGATTGACGATGATCATCAACATTAAATTTGCTATAAAAAAGTTAAATTCCATTCACTGGAGGGTGCAAGTGTAGGATTGCTGTTAATCATAATCGGCTATACAGAGTTTACATTTGAGGTTACATAGTCTTTTCAATTATTTCCAATTACACTGAGAATTACACAGGGAATGTAATTTGGTTTTAAATCTGAAATTAATTATATCAATAACAAATGTATGATGACGTTAGTAGATATTTTTACCGATTTGTTTAAATATGTTTAAGTATTTTTATTGAATGGATTCTGTTGCACATTTTAGTACGAAAACTTATATGCAATGTATAAGGCGTAAATGTCTATAACACTGCGGAACAGGCCTTGGCATGATACACGTGGAACACGAGACTACCATGTGGAAGATCCATGGTTCGATTCCTGTTTTCAATCATTTTTATTTTTCTTTCAGGGCCGGTAGAACAAGTGAGGTTGCAAAGTTTAAAAATTTTATGTGCCCCTTCAAACCACTTTGTGGTTCTGTTGATAGGGGTTCTATGATGACGCCCCATGTGCTGGTACTCAAATGAAAGATATTTTCGAGACGAATCCATTATTTTTAGGTTCCTACAGGTCTCCTGGACCGAGTTAGAGCCATTTAAATTTCCGAGAAATTGCCTGCGGCGCTTTTACTCTCAACACATCCATTTTCACTCCAATTTACAAAAAAAAAAATATTTTTCCGGGAATACACCAAAAAGAAAATTTTTTTAAAAAAAATCGCACGACTCGGCACTCTACCGTTACAACTCTAATTTAAAAAACTTATAATAATTTAAAGTGATATATAAAAAAATAAATTATTACAAAACAAACTTTTTTTGATATTTTTCAAATGTTTCTTAATTTTTTCCACTTTTATCCTTTTTTTAATCAATTTTCTTTTTTCAAATATTTCTTTTTGGACTTTTTCTTTATTTTTTTTTTAAATATTTCTTGAAATTTTCCATTTGTTTCCATAATTTTTTTTTTAAATTTTTTCTCAATTTTCTTATTTTAATTTTAATTAATTTTAATTTTTACACATTTTTGATGACATTTCATTTTTCTATGAAATTTTTCATTTCATTTCCTTAAATTTTCTAATGTTCCATGATTTTGTCCCATTTTTTTAAATTTTTTACGGGGTTTTTAAGAAAAAAATATTTTAAGAAAAAAAGAATTTTAAGAAAAAAATATTTTTTTCTTAAAAATCGAGCGGTTTTTAGATTTCCCATTTTTTTTTAGAAATTTTCAATTTATTTCCTTAAATTTTTCTAACTTTTTCCATGACCTTTTTTACATTTTAAAAATTTTTTTTTTGGTATATCCCGGAAATTTAAATGGCTCTAACTCGGTCCAGGAGACCCGTAGGAACTGAAAAATAACATCGTTGGATTCATCTCGAAAATATCTTTCATTTGAGCACCTACACTTAGAACCCAAGGGGCCCCTTATTTTGGCCCCCCCGGTCCTTAGCGCCAACTTTGACCTCAATTTTCGTTATTTGGGGCGTATTTGGGAGGGGGTCGTTTTTTTTATTTTTTTGGGCTCCCGCCCCGTATTCTGCACTTTTACCATCGATATTTACCAACAATCAATTTTTTCAATATTTCTCAACTTTGATTCAAAATAAGTTCATTGCTTATTTCTTTGGCTTTTACAAAAGTTTCCTGCTGTCCGTTTTTGCACCTTTTTTGGTACAGGTAAAATTTTGAAAAATAGACATGGCTCCAAAAATATGTTGCATGCATTTTGAGCAATTTATGACATACTAGCTGACCCGGCAAACGTTGTTCTGCCAAACACCTTTGGACCTTTCGGCTAACTTCGTTTCGCTCCTAAGGTAACGCTTTCATATAAGCTCCAGGATAATAGTAAAACACAGATAGTTCAAGTTTTAATGTGATTCATTTGAATTTAATCGAAAAAGCGATCTGATAAACAATGTATTTCGATTCGTTTTGCGGCGTAAAAGCAAACAATGAAGACGGTTTGCTAACACGCAAACATGCAACGTACATCTGTTCTTTTGTAAAGCAGGGAAATTCGAGATTGATCCCACAAACTGCCAATGATTGGCCTTGCGATTTAGTGATTGTCATCGTAAAAGCCAATCGAATTGGAAGTTGAATTCCCGTGACGAAAATCTCCGGGCAGCAATATTATAGCCCCACCAAATCGTCTCCAATCACCTTGCAAGTCATTCATCGTGCATTCATCTTAAATGATGATTTAGCATTCTCGCAACAATTTCGCTGCACGTTGGCTTGTCAACCGTGGGAAGATTCAACGGCAGCTTCAAAGCGGAATGTACACGTTCGATCGCCTTTCAACAATGTGGCAGCAACTGCAAACGCAGTTTTCAATCTTGAGCGAATAGTTGCCAGAATCAAGGAAATGACGAATACCTTGCCTGTCCCACCGGGATCATCGAGAAAGTAAATGCCTCCCGTTCCATTGTCAACAACCTTCTTTAGCGAATCGTACACGTTCGTTACTCGGCTTTCAACAACGGCACTTTTGTTTGGACTTTTTCAGTCAGCTAATCTCAATCAAAGTCTAGCTGTCGTTGCAATTCGTTATTGAATGCATCGTGCATCGAAAGATTTGGCGTTCGTATTCCCAATTTCGACAGTAGGCTGTCGCACAGGAGCACGCACATGTCTTCATTCAGAAGATAATTTCAAGATCGAAAATTGGATGTTGTCCTGCGAACTCTGTGCAAAATGTCGTCAGCTATCTAGTCCTTGTATTTGTCCCACAATGACCTCGGGTTCGAGGTATGACACGTTGCTATGATGATCGCAAACAATGTACGAATTTGATTTGCTGGAGCAGAAACAGTTGCCTTGGCGAGCGTAAAGTTCCAATGCGTATCGTTTTCGAGCAAATGCAGACGTTGGCAAGGTTCTCGAAATGTGGCGACTGATTGAAACGAATACAATTGAAGCTCTTCGTTTCGATTTTGACTTACATGTCAATATAGTACTGTTAAAATAACTGGCAATATCTTAATAGATGATTGTCAACATCTTGCCGAATCATCGATCGATACTCATAAATATTCATTGAGCTAACTATTTTATTCGTTTCTTCTTCTCTAATACGAATTCGAACTGAAATGGAGAATGAAAAGGAACTGATGACTTGAAAACCAACTCTTAATTCTACTGACCAACTTTAAATTGAGGTGATAGCCATCTTCTCAACTACAGAACTTCAACGGGTATTGAAGTGCATCATATGACCGATGACTCTCGTACACGTGCGTCAGTTGTCAACAACTCCGACGCTTGAGAACAATATCGCATAATTCCACATTTTTCCCAAAATGCAGTTTCAGCTTCTAATAATATGAAATTTTGTGATTACAAGTAGGCTAAGTACAGTGCTTTTCATTTAAAAAAAAAAAAAACAATATCATAATACGTTACATCATCAGCCAAAATAAGGGAATTTCTTAAACGCATATACTAAATTAAGATATATTTACAATAATATAAACATTTCTTAGGTATAAGTAGGCTTAATTATGTATGCCTTATGATATTTTGATACATAAATGAAAATAAGAGAGTGTAACTTAAATTTTTCCAATTTCCTCAGGAAATATATCAATTTTTGGGTTAACTTTAGTATTGAAATTAACCTTCGCCTTACCAATACCCACCCGGGTGACCATTTCGGTTTTATTTATTTAATAAGTTTAATAATTTTGTTTCAATCTAGGGGAAATTTTGACTCACTGAACAAATTTGTAAGTTCTTTTGAATTTTACAAAAATATAATAACATTTTAAATTTTTTTAATTTTTTCAAATTTATTGCGTGGTTTACAAATACCCACCCGGGTGACCCTCTAAGAAAACCCAAGAGAATTGAAGATATATTTGCTAGAACAGCTATTTCAATTGTAATTTCTTTCACTTTTCGTATTTCATTTCAATAGTTATAACATTTTATTCAATTATGATATCAGTTTTCACATGTAGTTTGACTGAGGATGTACTCTACACAAAAGAGTTTCTTACGTCTATCGCAAACCTGTCGAGTATTTCCTCTTTGTTAGAGAGTAGCAAATATAACATTTGCTTTTTTACTTGATGCGGCCAGTTGCACTGCATCTCTTTCTGGAGTTATATCGGTATCAAAATCAACATCCTGGTCTGTAACGTTAACGTTCTCCTGAAAAGTAATTCTTTGTTGTCAATTCATAATTTTTTTCAAAGATTTTACCTAAAATACATTTAATGACTTATCGGTTTGCAATTCTTCCAGGACCGGCCGTGGCACAGTGGATAGAACAAGCGACTACCATGTGGGAGATCCTTGGTTCGATTCCCGGCTCCAGTCATCTACATTTTTGTTTCACTGCCTGCCCCCTCGATGTTGTCGACAGCAACTTTGCAGTATAAGAGTCGAGTCATCGGCATGTCTAGTAAAAGTGACGTTCGCATTCCTCGATAAACAAGTAGGTACTGTTTGTTGTGAATATAAAATAGAAAGCGTCTTAATTCACAGCAACGCGGAAATATCCCCCCACCTCATACATGAGGTGTAAACTGGTTTCGCTGCGTTCGCTTTACACACCTTTTCTACCAGATTTAGATACTGTATTTAACTGGCTTGAAAAGAAAGTATTGGGTAAATCGAGGTCGATGCCCGAAATCATGTAACAGATAATGCGATCTTAAGTTATAATTTACTATGTGGAAGACGTCTATCATTGGAGCAGCCTGACAATTATTAGTTTATTATGTGTTTCGATATACGTTGTTGCTTGTCGATATATTCTGAATCAAAAGAGTGCAAGTGACGAAAAGTTAATTTCGAGATAAGGTTTCATATTATAGGGCAGCTATTACTTGAACTGTTTTTCGGCTAGATATCACCACTGCTAATAAAAATTGATCTTATCTCATTCTAGTAGACAGAGATTGTATCAAGGAACTCGACTGCACACTTATTTCAGTTTTTTCAATTTGTCACTTGCACTCCTTTGCTTCTGACGCCTTTATTTGTTGTTTTTTGTTTCAAAATCTTCTAATTAAATCTCAAACAGCGTCACTTATTTACAGCGATTTACCTGTGGGGCCTCCTTGAACCATTTCGCACCGCCTTAAGAAGAATTTTTATAGTCATGTAGTTATCATTGTCCTCAACATCCACTGCATTCTTTGTCTTATGTGACAATCCAGATTCGGTCGTCCGTATGTAAATGCATACAAAAGCAGTGTGGTCACCCTGGTGGGTATCGGTACACGACGTACATAAAAACCTTTGGTAAGGCGAAGGTTAAAAAAGTGTTTAGGTGTTTCACAAAATTCCTTATTTTGACAGACGATGTAACATATTAAGGTATTGGTCTTTTTATATGAAAAGCACACTTCTTAGCCTACTTGTAGACATACAGTTTTACTTTGCCGGAAGTTTAAAACTGCTCGTTTTGCATGGCGAACATCACTGATTTGGGTTATTTTATTTAAGTCAAAAAAAAAAACGGTAAGAAATTCAGACTAAAAAAACGTACATTCTGTGCACAATTTTGTTTCCAATAATACAAAAAAAGAATTTTAAAAATCGGTCAAGAATTGCGGCCTTAAATTTCAAATATCCAAAAAAACTTTTTTTTCTCCACTGTGCATCGTCACAAAAGTTATAAAAAAAGTATGAGCACAACCCATTTTGAATGTTTTTTCCATATTTAGTATCCAAGAATTTGGAAACCGAAGGTTTCATCACATTTAAATGTGTTTGAATGTTTTTTCCATATTTAGTATCCAAAAATTTGGAAACCGAAGGTTTCATCACATTTAACTTTCTTTCATTTTACTATTATTTAACTTTCTTTTATTTAACTATCTTATTAAGGCAGTATGTCGTCGAACTTCATTGCCCCATAAATTTATTACATATCGTTCTTAAACTTGCCAAGTCAGCCTCTTTTTTTCTGGAAATACAGTTAATATGTTATTAAAATTTATGGAATTTACAATGTTACTAAAACGTTTTTTGGCAAAATAAATGACATAATGAACAAAAAGAAAGCTCATTAAAAAATTTTCGACTATCTGTGATATACCCTTATCTTCTTTATAAACCACACAGCACCAATGCATTTTCTGTAGTGCCCATTTCCTTAGGGGACCCATGTTAACATCAAGTAATGAATGCGATATTACATTTTGAAATTATCAAAATGCCTTTCGAGCCCATAATTACCAAACTATGTCACCTTTCCATCATTCATCACAGGATGCAGCTGCTTTTTCTGGCGATGGTAGAGTACCAATTAATGTCGCTTCTGATCTAAGCAGCACAATTAATCTTGGTGGCCGTTGTTGGTCGCTTTTTAATTTATTTTAAATTAAATTGTTTTTATGCCATTTCTTTAGGGGATTCTGAAACAGTGAATTTAAAGAAGAAAAAGACTGAATTAACGCAGATTTTATTATACATCACTGTAAAACTAAACACGCACACTCCGCAATACCCAGATGTGGTTAGGCAACATCATTTATCCATTATGAACTCATACTCACGTACAGGGTGTTGCTTGCGTGTGAATATGTGTGTGTCTATATGTACATTACCCTGCTCATCCGAATATGTATGTGTGGGTTGCTAGTTTTGTAACTCATATAACCGATTTAATGGGTTTTATCATTATTCATGATGATGGCAAAACAACAATGCTGTCGTCATTCTGCGACTGGGCTCTGCATCGTTTCCCCGGTTCTGATTGTAAGAAATATGGGACGCCTTTTTATTTTTCCTGCTTTCCTGCTTACATCATTTCTAGACTCTGAACAAGATAACCCTTCAACATTTTATTGCCACAGGAACTAAAAAGGATAAGTGTGTGTTAAATGCATTTTGGGAATTTGGTTGAAGGTAATCAACCTCATTAGAGTTTTAATTTCAAATTATTCCACGAGAACAAAAATGAATTACTATCCTTGTCCTGTTCTTTTGTAACATCACGTGCTTGTGTGCTTTGGAATATGCATGTGTTAATTTTTATTCCTTTGAAAAAAAAAAGAGTGGGCGTATATAGTTCGTATTGGTTTGTTAGCATACTAACATTAACTTCTTCATGAATAAAGTCCAATTTATGAGAATATACAACTTTATTTATTCATATCTGGTTGATAGAGAGTATGTGTGTGGTGTATACATTAAACATCGTTTGTTAATTATAAACTTTTTTGCCAGAATTTCGATTTTATTTTTTGCTTCAACGCCTGTTTGGGCTTCGTTGGTTCTGCTGTTGTGTGCTCGAAAGTGTTGATGAACAACAAACTATAATGAGTACAATAACAACATCACCTCCTAAGCTAAGGCCGCCAACACCAACAACGACACCTATAACAATAACAAGGCGAATAAGCGGCTCGACCGCGTATAAACAAACACCATAAGTGCCTTTTTAACCCGGATGTTTGTTGTTTTATATTCTAGGTGAACCTCACAAATTTCCCATGAGTGTGTGTTAGTGCATTCGTGTTAGTATTTGTGCGTATTACAGTCACGAGTATATAAACAGTATACCGACAAATGTAGTAGAAGCGTAGAAAATAATGTAACAAAAAATATTTAATTTAATGATAACAAGCTGAAAGCCTTAGATACTTTGTTATAGTCGGCGCATATTAGCAATCCTAGATTCAATTCGTCACCCAATAATCTTTATAATTTCTAGCTAAATCTATATACCGCCTAGCGTTACTGCATAAACTAAATTCATTGCCAAGTTTTCATAAAGTGACATGCTACTGTATTCGTTCTCGGTTATTTGCAATACCAACATTGTGCGGTTGTTTGGTTATAGTTCGGTGGCATTTTGTTTTATTTCCCTGCGTCGTTGTTTTGGCTTTTCAATAACATACTCATAGAACTGCAATAATAATCGCAAGATACAAAAACGCGCTGACTGTAAAATTTGTACCCATTGTGTCGTCGTCGCTTACCTCTTTCACTCGCTATTGGCCTGGTTGTCTGATGTTGGTCTTTAAAGATTTAACGGAATTTGCAAGTTTTTCAAACTTCCGCTATTTGTTATTTCACATTAATGTGGTTTTTGTTGTTGTTATTCCGGTTATCAGGTTGCTGATGATGGTAACTGTGTTTTATGGTTAGAGTGGAATTGGGTATGTTAGAAGGTGTATGTGTTTGTGGGTGCTGATGTTGATGTTAATGTTGTATTGGACTGTGTTTGTTTGTTTGTCCTCTCGCTTGTATATGTGTTACTACGAGTCAATGTTATTATTACTCTTTGCTGTGCGGTGCGGTATCGTAGTCGTTGTTATTGCGGTTTTTAGGGAATCCCTTTTAATGATTGCGGTGGGAGGTGGATGTACCCCTGTAGTTTCCGTTTTGACCCCGTTGTTGCTATTCTGTTACTGCCGGTGCTGCTGTCATTAGTGTTCTCATTATTATGGCCGTATTCTGCTTTTTGTATTGTGTGAAATGTTTTCGATGTAACTATTATCTGTTGGTTTATTTGTTGGTGTATGTTCCTGTTTGTTATTGCTGTTTTGTTATTTTGTTTATTTTTTGTTCATACCCTGCAGAAGAAGGTAGAGGCATTGACGCCTAACGAGTAGTTCTATACTGGAATAAAAGCCAGTAGTCGCAACAGATACGATCTATAGACGGGTGGCAAGTACTGGGAGTGTAGTCGCAAATGCTGAACTAGTTTTTTGAACTTGCTCTGTAGAAAAAGGTTGAGGTGCTATACTGGAATAAAAGCCAGTAGTCGCAACGGATACGGTTTATAGCTGGGTGGCAAATACTGGTAGAGTAGTCGCAAATGCTGAAATAGCGAGTAGTGGTTTTCGTATGACAGCCCAATGTTAAAATCGTCACTTGAAAGCATTAACGGGGAAATGAAGAGCGACTAGTCAGTATCGCTTTGGGGCTAGTGGAAGAGTACTTCTGCAGCACTACTTTCTTCTGAAGGGTACCTACTCATTTATGCTACGCATGCACATATATGTTTAGTGTAAGTATGTGTGTGTCACAATAAAATGTTTTGCAAAATTTTTTTCGGTTCACTTACGTTAGGGTTCATTCATTCGAAATTAACATTTTACAAATTATTCAATTGTAACTTTGTTTTCATCATCAACATTGGGGTTATAGGAAATGGAAATGTGTCAGTTGACATAGCAGGGATTAGCTTGTACGATGATGGATAGCAATAACAATTGTGATGTTATATCTACATAAAAAAAGGCAACTTCTTAAGAGGAAATTTCTATCAATATTCTTGTGCAATATATTTTATTTTTTAAATCGACAATCGTAACTGCATATATATCGCCAACACATATTGCTGTATAACTAATTACACAACCAAAACTTAATTTAACCATAATTATCACCTCTTGCGACCAATAACCAATTCGAACTTCATTCAACCTTAAATATAAAGGGCAAAATAAAATACCTTTAAATTATTCGTACTTTGGATTGTTAAATCTAACTTTGGTTGGATTAACCCAATTCCGGTTGGGTAAACTCAACTCCGGGGATTGGAGGATTTTCTAATTCTTATTCACCTAGGACTAACCATAACATCTCTTTGGAGGTCCCCAAGCAGTTCACATCGTTCGAGAAATCACATATTACCAGGCAATGTTCCTAAACATTCGTTCACTAGAAGCAAATGTGGGAAGGCGCAATGTTGTAATGAGTAACCTAAATGGCATGCAAACACTGATGCGTCATAGGAAGTAGGTAACAAAAGGTACAGAAGCTCAACACAACGGCTCTCTTAGTGGCTTTGGCAGCCCAAAGGATCTAGGATCGGAAGCGGTGGCCTAATATCCTACTACCGTGACATCTTTTACAGCTGCCATGAAGAAAGATATAAACTTGGATGTGGATTCAGAGTCGGCAAGAGACTTCGACATCAGGTCTCGCGGTTTAACCCTGTATGAGCGCCTGGAGGAAATATATGATGACAAAAACTAAAAACACTCGTAAACAAACGGAAAGGAAGTTAGACATTACTAAGCTGCATACCACCGAGTTAGACAATGCCTTCTCAAACCAACTTTCTTAACTACTTCAAACAAACCTTCTTAATTCTGATGTTCCCAAAACCCAGTGGCAGCATATTGCGAATTCTATGAACAATGCCGCAACAACAGTACGGTTGTAAAAAACCACGCTCAGACAAGCTCTGCTACGATGAAGAATGTCGCGAAATGTTTAAGGAAAAGGATGCAGCATACAGGGCAAAACTGCGGCTAGTACTATGACGGATAATTATAATGAGAATTGGAGGGAGATGACACGCCTCATCTGGCGAAGAAAACGTCTATGGAAGAAAAGAGAGAGCCATGATATCGATAATTACAGAAATAGAGGTGAAGCCCTAACGCAAAGGTTTTGGAACAGGAATCCCCACCTGTAAGGACAGAGACGGAAATCTGGTCACGGACACTCAGATTGTCATGCAAATATGGAGGGAACACTTTCGTTCTCTTCTCCTTCCCGAAGGCAGCGATGAGCTGGAAACATGCATGCACAAGCTCATAAACTGGATTTGGCTCAAGGAATGCAAGCCCGTTGATTGGAATCTGAGTTTTCTATGTCCTGTGCTTAAGAAAGGCGATCCATTAGTGTGTACCAACTATCGCTGGATCAGCCTTTTACCCATCGTTTACAAGTTCCTGTCTAGTGTGTTATGTGAAAGACTAAAGCCCAATCTAGAGAACCTGATTGGACCTTATTAGTGTGTCTTTAGACCTGGTAAATCCACGACCGACCAGTTATCCACACTACGACAGATCCTGGAGAAGAACCAAGAAGTGCAGATCGATACCTACCATCTGTTTGTCGATTACAAAGATGCTATGACAACGTTAGGTATCTACGAGAAGCTGATACGACTTTGCGGGATGACACTGACTGACACGAAATCTTCAGTAACCAGTGAAGAAATTTCAGTCAGATAAACTGACTGATAAATACCATCACCCACTATAAGATATTGTTTAAGTCTTGAGTTATTAAAATTAACCGATTTGTTATTACAACCAGTTAGAAAGTTTCAGTCGGGCAACCCGACTTACATATACCCTTACCCTCAGTAAAACAAATAATTTTCTATTATATTGATATTATTACCCAAAGTGTGCGGAAAGGTACATTTGTATGGGAGGTACCATAAGGGGCGTGTCTAGACTTTTAAATTTTTCTCTAAAGCTTTGTCCTATTATAACATAACAAAATTCAAAATTTGGGCACGATCGTGTCGAGTGTATTGATATTATTACCCTATTTCTAAAGTGGGCGGAAAGGTACATTTGTATGGGAGGTACCAGATGGGGCGTGTCTAGACTTCCAGATTTTTTCTCCAAAACTTTATCCTGCTTGAACTTTACCAAATACAAAATTTGGCACGATTTGGTCAGGTCCATTAATAATATCAATCGATTTCTAAAGTGGGCAGTACCAGATGTGATGGGAGGTACCAGATGGGGCGTGAATAGACTTCCTATTTTTTTCTTCAATACTTTATTCTGTTATAGCTTTACTTATAATAGAATTTGATTACGATCACGTTTGATTTATTGATTTTATTACTCCATCTCTATAGTGAGCGGAAAGGTAGATTTGTATGGGAGGTACGAGAAGGGGCGTGGCTAGGCTTTCAAAAATTTTTTCCAAAACTTTATCTTGTTATAGCTTTACCAAATACAGAATTTGGGTACGATCCCGTTGGGTGTATTGATATTATTACTCGATTCCTAAAGTGGGCGGAATGATGTATTTGTATGGGAGATACCAGAAGTGTCGGGGCCATGTAGCCCATTTGCTATACCGTAAGTAGTTTTGAGAAAATAATAACTCGTGCAAAATTTCAAAACATTTGGTTACGTCTTTCGAAAGTTATCGTGCGAACCAGCCGGACAGCAGACAGACAGACGGACAGACAGACAGACAGACGGACATGGCTTAAACGACTTAAAAAGTCATGAATCGAATTTGGTTCAAAGAAACCTAGGGTCCAAAGTGACTCCTTCTATATGTTACACTTTTGGGTCGTATCAAATGATATTTACCCTCATCCCTAAGGGTGATGGTATAAAAATAGGCAAAGTGCTGACTTAGTCTTTCTCTACCAAGCGAGGCTTGATACGGGGAGATAGTTAATCATACGATCTCTTTAAAATCATAATGGTGATTATTCGGAAGGCTGCAGTACTGGTACTGCAGCACTGGTACCATCTTTAACAAAAGTCGCAGATTTTTTTTTAAGTATATGGCCGATTGTACATCTTATGCCATGCCCTAACCCAAATGGATTAGCTGTGCTGGTGTAAGGCTTCGTTCTTAGGCCTATTATAAGTCCTTGCTCTGCAATCCTACATTAAGGCCAGCTGTTGGGCTTGCTATTGGAAAGTAGCGTGAAAAGCCTTTAGTCGCAATGTCAGGCTGTGTATTTTAAAAGAAAACATGATTGGGTTTGTCATGCCTATGGATGTTAGCTCCAGGCCTAGAAGGATGCGTTCTAGGCTTTTAATTTTGCAATTAGAACTATAATCCAATAATTTGCATACCAACAAAATATTCAATGTTCACCTATCGTACTGAGCATATACGATGGACCGTTTAAAATATTCCCTGCCACACATACAGAGCTCACATGGACTCTGTACGACTGGCCTTAAAGCCTATACAAATGTGCTTATTTATGTACTTCGGCATATGTTTGTTAGTGGTTAATTTTATAGTTGGCGGCTGGTGACCCAACGGTGGTCCATGATTAAGGCACGCGCTGCTCTGACCAGTAGGGCAACCCTAAATCATTCACGTGTATTTTAATTGTGGTTTTAATATGAAATTTACGTTTTTTCCCAAAGTTTAATTATGTTTTAATTGTCTATAAAATATGAATTTACACATGCAAAGTGCTGAAGAATGTTTGCCTGCGAGTGGCCGGCAGTATGTGCATGTGTTGTGAAGCCAACTATGAGTAAGTGATTTGTGCGTGTGTTCCAGTGTGAATAATAACACAAATTCGGGTTATATATTCGAGCGAATTCATGTGAATGTATGTGCGTAATCATGCGAATGTATGTGCGTAATGGTGCGCATGTAATCACATTTAATACGTTTTAAATACGGCCATTATGTTCTAGCTGCCCGCACATTTATTAGCGCTCAAAGCGAAAACATTCAAATGGTTTTGTGGTTAATATAATATAGAAGATTTTTGTAGCATTTTTCTGTTCTCTTGTTGCCATCGAAATATAAAATACAAACAATTTTAGCGGAAAAATTTAAAATTTAATGAAATATTTATATCAGGAAATGCTACAGCTTTGAATTGAATATCAAAATTAGAATTTTACAATATTTTAATAGCCCTTTTAACGACTAAACCTAGGCTAGGGAATGAGCGGGCACGAATGAGCGGAATGAGCGAATAGCTTTTTAGTACTATTGTCACCGATATTGTTAAGAAAACCATGTTGCCCAACGTAATGGATAAGAGTAAATCTGTTCTGTTCTATGGAATAGTATAAACTAGTGCCACTTTAAAAGAGAAACCCTGTTGAAGGACTGATTTTCCAACAAGACCACTTGTCAGTGCATAAGAGTAGACATTAGAGTGGGTCCATTTGTATGAAGTAAAAAAAGGCACCAATCGGTTATCAAAATCGTAATCTACCACGAATTCTAAGAAAATGTGCCCAAGAAACCATGACAATGGTTTAATGACAAACTTTTCTCTTCTAGTGGGTTTAAATGTATGACCGACCCCCAGTTATAGTTCCCCCCTAACATTTCTTCCAAACATACCAACTCCCTATCTTCCCCCCTTAAGAGGGCTATCATACAGACATTTTTTTCTTATAAAATTTTCTCCCACCGCTCTAGTTGCCCCGGAGTCGCCCCTAGAAGGGTAAAATATATGACCGATCCCCAGTCATTTATCCAAACCCCCCATCTTTACCCTATAAGGAGGTTCCCATAAAAAATCAAATTTTTATAAAATTTGCTCCAAACTGCCACAAAAGTGGCAGTCAAATGTATGACCGACCCCCAATATTTTTGCAACCTTAACAATTTCTCAGAACATGTGGTCCCCATAATTTTTTTTTATTTTTTTTATTAGCCGCTCCCATGGTGCCTACTAAAGGGTTTAAACGTATGAAGTTATTTACTGTTGTAACAAATATTTTATGATAAGAGTGCACTTGCATCATCAGTAAATATGTTATTAAAATTTCAAAGAGGTGACCAAATCATTAATGCAATTATGCAGTCCATTTAATCATAAGTGAAAATAAGGTATGCTTTGGACATTTTAATTTAATAAAATTTATTTGTTTGTCTTCTTATACAAGTAAGAAAAATATTTTTTTTAACTTTTTTTTTCGATCGCGGTGGATTAGTATAAAATTGCTATACAAATAGCATACAAATAGCATAACAAACTATATGTGTCGTTAGAAAGTCTCTTATTTCCAAATCCTATGAGAAACTAAAAATCGGTTCATATTTACCCGCATTACTGGCTTATAAGTGCGTAAAAGGTACGAAAACACGTTTTTTACCCGCAACTCAAGATTTTACGGGTTTTGGGAGATTTGAAAAGCAGGTTCTTGTTTTGCTTAGCAGCACACGCCAGAAAAAGCACATACCAGAAAAATAGTATAATTTCCCAGGTATTGTTTTTTTGTTTTGTCGCTCTGTGTTATTCATAAAACAATGCGCGTGTCCGCAACGTGTGTACTTAACGCACATTTAGATTGAAGTAGTATAAGAGGTAAAAATATTTTAAATGTAAAGTAAATTGTTAATATAACCCAAACATGTTAAATTCCAATTAGAATTAGAAATTGATGCAATTGGTTTATATTTTCTAATTCATTAAACAATTAGAATTAGTTCATCTAATTCCCATTAGATAATTAAAACTAATTGCAAATTAGTAACCATTAGCAAAAAAATTGGTTTACCTTTACAATTAGAAATCTAATTGACTTCTGCTAATGCAATTAGATTTTTGAAAATATCAAAATAATTGATTCTAATTCGAGCTAATTGAATATCTTATTTCGTTAGCAGAAGGCAATTCGATTTCTAGAACTAACTCTAATTGTTTAATGAATTAGAGAATTGCACAAAAGAAGGTTAATTAGCAATCATTACCATTATCTAATCATTATTTAACATCTTTGACGTATTTTCCTTATTTTTTAAACAGAATATCGTCATATAAAATCAAAAAAGGCGTAAGTTACCAAAAATTCAAAATCTACTATTTGATTGAATACTATGCTCCGCATCATACATGTAACTGCTAAGTTTTACAGTCATACGACTAAAAACGACGATTTTATTAACAAAATTCTACGGCTTTTTGTTTGCAAGTGCAAACAATTTAATGAAGTTTTTTGTTTCTCCTGTAAAATTTTTGAAATGTAAGTTACGCCTTTTTTGATTTCATATGACGATATACATATCACATAAGAAATTTTTCATGAACAGAGTGAAGGGTATATTAATTTTGTTCTTCCATTTGTAACGCCTATAAGGAGGCGTGGTTGGTATGACAATACTTACTTACTTAATTTCCCTTTGCACCCCATGAATGAGGTATGGGATAGCTTCTCGCGTTGTTGTGAATTAACACGCTTTCTATTTTTAGATTCACAACTAACGGCACCTACTTATTTATCGACGAATGCGAACGTCACTGTTTTTGAGAAGCTCTTACTAGACACGACGATTGAATCGACGCTTAATACTGCGAAGTTGCTGTCAAACAACATTCGAGGGGAGCCGACAATGAAAGAAAATTTTATTTATTTTTTCTTTTTTTTTTTAAGACGACTGGAGCCAGGTTTGAACCTGCGATCTCCCGCATGGTAGTCGCGTGTTCTAACCACTATATGACAATATATATATATAAATGATCAGCATCGAAACCTGAGTCGATTTAAAGCAGACCGTCTGTCCGTCTGTCCCCGCGATTACAGCCGCAGTTAAAGAGATACCGAGCTGACATTTGGAATGCAAGCTTCTATCCTCAAAGCGGAGTTTAAGTTCTAAGATGAGCCCGATCGGTCAAAAACTACTTCCACCTCCCATACAAACTCCTCCTTTTTGTGGTCTGTCCCTAGGTTGATTAGTAAGATGAGACCGATCGGTAAAAAACTACTCCCACCTCCCATACAAAATCCCTCTTTTTGGGGATGTCCGTATGTCAGTCCCCGCGATTACATCAGTAATTTAAGAGCGATCATGCTGAAATATTGTTCGCAAGCTTTGCTCTAAATGGAGGTTGAGTACTAAGATAATCCTGATCGGTCAAAAACTACTCCCACCTCCCATACAAACTCCCCCTTTTTGGGGTCTCTCCCTGCGTTTACAGCTGTAGTTTAAGGGCAACCAAATTTTGTATGTGAGCTTCCCTACACTAAGCGGAGGTTGATTAGTAAGATGAGACCGATCGGTAAAAAAACTACTCCCACCTCCCATATAAAATACCTCTTTTTGGGGGTGTCCGTATGTCAGTCCCCGCGATTACAGCCGTAATTTAAGAGCAATTAAGCTGAAATATTGCATGCAAGCTTTGCTGCCATAAATGGAGGTTGAGTTCTAAGATAAGCAATAAGGGCAATCAATCTGAAATTTTGTATGCAAGCTTCCTTACACCAAGTAGAGGTTGAGTAGTAAGATGAGGCCGATCGGTCAAAAACTACACTCACCTCCCATACAAAATTCCTCTTTTTGGGGGTGTCCGTATGTTAGTCCCCGCGATTACAGTAGTAATTTAAGAGCAATCAAGCTGAAATATTGAACGCTTTTTTGCTCTAAGCGGAGGTTGATTATTAAAATGAGACCGATCGGTGAAAAACTACTCTCACCTCCCATACAAACTTTCCCTTTTTGGGGTCTGTCCCTGCGATTGCAGCCGTATTTTAAGAGGTATATAGCTGACACTTTGTACACAAGATTCAATATTTAAGCGGAGGCTACTTTCTAAGATAAGCAATGTCGGTCAAAAACTACTCCCACCTCCTATTCAAACTACCTTTTTTGGGGTGATCGCGTAACTGCCCCCTCGATTATAGCCGTATGTTAGGAAATATTCAGCTGAAATTTGATATGCAAGCTTTAATCCTATAATAGGAGCTTACTTTGTAAAATGAGCAATATCGGAAGAATATTTCTCCTACCTTCCATACAAACTCCACCTTTTTGGGGGTGTCCCTCTGTATGTCCCTATAGTTTATGAGCTTTCGGGCTAAAATTTGGTATGTAAGCTTCTGTCCAGAAGCAGAGTTTAAGTTTTAAGATAAGCATGATCGGATTTAAACTACTCCAACATCCCACACAAATTCCCATTTTTGGGGATTTACAAAATTCGTAAAAATAAGCTCCAACTCATAAACTTATCGGTAAATCGAATAAAATCGATGCAAAATTATTGACTTAATGGATGTGTGAAGCTAAAAGTAACGTCCACTTGTCACCAACTCCCCTGTTTTGTGGTACAAAGTTATATAAAATATAGTTGTAGTGCAAATAAAGGGTATCTGAGCTTCGGCATAGCCGAAGATAACCGCGTTACTAGTTTCTTTTTATTGCAATAGTTCAAACGTCGGTGGCGGGTTGCAAGCTCAGCGCATCACGTCCCAATTTTCTCATCCTGTCAGGATTTTATTACATCCGCCCAGTCTGATCTCTGAGAGTAGACTTGAAGTGTAATTGACAAGGACCACCCTAGATTTACTAAGTTAAATCAATCAGAATCTTAACCTTGCATCACACTCTCGACTACTAACGGCTCCTACTTGTTTATCAGTGTATGCGATTGTCATTGTTTGAGAAGCTTTTTACTAGACATGTTAATAGACTCGACACTATACAGCGAAGTTGCTGTCGACAACATCGAGGGGCCGGCAATGAAAGAAAAATGTAGATGACTGTAGACAGAAATCAAACCAGGTATCTTCCGCATGGTAGTCGCGTGTTTTAACCATTATGCCACTGCCGGTCCTTATTTAATAAAACATTTCATTTTAACATTTAAATGCAACTGTTTGAACTAGAATTAGTGAGTCATTAGTTTTAATACCATATGATTCCATAGAAACTACAAAGTCAATAATTCTAAAATTAAAAAAAGAAATCCGTTAAGCCGTCTAGGAGGAGTTCAGTGACAAACGCTTGTAAGAGAATTCTGTAAATTGATCAGAAAATAAAAAGAAAACTGAAAATGCATATATGCTACTGGTGCATCACATCTTCACTTGATTTTTGTGACACCGCATTTTGTATCATACCTAAGGTTTATAAGACTAATTTTTATGAAATCACTTCTCGCTCGTGTCTGTAGACCGATGTTACCTTAAAGGTATAATTTAATATATATTATACACATTAAAAGCACATTTATACACAATTTTCTCCACATTCAATATTCCAATGTTCGTTGTTGTACAGTATTTCCGAGAATAAAATTCAACATTCGCGTGTTATTCAAAAGAAATCGAGAGACATGACATCAGCAACCCAATTCCGATTAACCAGTTCTGTGAAGAGATACCACAAAATATTTAAAATTTTTGCATGAATAAAATTTCTAGGAATTTTGCCCATACATTGATATCTTTATACAACATATCCATTAAGAAAATGTACCAAAAAATGTATTGCTCTATTTGCTTATGCATTATAAGCATGGTTTTCATATGTTGCGATTATTTATGCCATTTTACAATTATTACATATACTCACATAGGCAGACACACAAATATTACTAGTACATTCCTGTTAACCATTCTCTCAGCAAATAAATTGCAGTCGTCCACATGCAAACATTGTTGCAATTAATAACAGTTGCATGTCCATAAATTCATACACATACAACGCACAGACTATATTTGTTTAACGAAGTGGGTGATAGGTCCTTGTTGGCCCAGTAAGTCGTCGTCTTGTACAAAACAGACCCTGTTTTCATCGAACATACAAATTATACATAGAACTTTTTTTACTCACAGAAAAAGTTAAAATGATACCCATAAAAACAAAATTCATTAGTATAAATGTTGCAAATTATACCGCCAATTAGAAAGAGCAATTAAAGTGAGCAGCGGTAGGGATGTTGCTGGCACTGTTACGCGGTGTGAGAGAGAGGGGGAGGAAATAACTAAGTAATAAGGAAATGAAAGCAACGACAGGGCAAAGCGGAATTTATGACAATATCATTGTATTTTTTCACTGGAAGTTATGATAGGATTGGCTACAGGGTTGAAGAGAGTGAATCCAACACGGCTCTTGTAGTTGATAAAATATAATTCAATAAAGGCGTAGCTGAGTGTGTTGTTTACGGTAATTATAAAAGGTGAAGTAACAAATAGAACTAAGTGAACTTTGATGGTGGACTAATATGTTGAACTTTGAAAATGGACCACATATAATGAAGGCGGAGAAACTTGAATACCTGGAGCAGATTTTGTTAGATTATGTTAATAATAGTTAAAGGTAAAATAAAAGTTTTTGACCGGTAGGTAATTATATGTGTTAGATAAAAGAAGGGTCATAGATCAAGATTTGAGGAATTTTTTCCGCCGGCAGCTTTTTTACCCATAAAATATGTTGACTTCAATGCCTTCCTTATTAACTATATCATGACATATACCTTCATTCCCATGAGTTCAATATTAATACATTAAACAAATCGTCACAACACGTCAAATGTGGGGTGTATAATATTAATTAGTTTTATATATATAGGGTTTTGTTGGCATCCTATCGATGTTAATACATCTACCATTGTTGTTCATTATAAAGATAATAAAATTCATGAACGAGTTCCATAATGTGATTATTAAATTACACTGCACAACACAAAAAAAAAATTACAAGGTTCGGCCTATAAATTTTGATAGAGGAGACAAAATAAAGAGACACGTGTATCGGCGTTTTGAAAGTTTACATCTGGGTTTCATTTTAAGGGGAGGTAAAGTTTCCCCCAAATGCAAATTTTGTATTATCAATGGGCATTGAAAATCGAGTAAAGCTTACAATTAAATAATATGGTATGTTCAGCAAAGTTATGTAAAATGTTACAGATAACAATTTTGTAGAATATATTAACCCTCTAACTCCTTAAGGTATGGGTCTTTTTTGTCCTTTTTTTTTTAAAAAGAGAAGAAAAAACACCATTAAATCTGGGATTTAAGGGGTTGAAATGTTCTGCAAAAATATTCGTCGTGAAATTTTACTATAAGTAAATGAAAACACCAAAAGGGAAAATTAAACTAGAAAGTCAGAAATGGCACACAAAAAAATAGAGCTTAGGGTTAATTTTGCATTTATTATACCATCATCCTAAGGAATGATGGTATATATCATTTAATACGAGAAAAAGTTTTTACGCATCAAAAGAGAAGAGTTAGACCAAGACTCTTAAGAAAAAATTCGTTTCAGGACTTTTTAAGACGATTGGGCTATGTCTGGCTGTCTCGCTGGATGGCTGGTGAGCAGGATGGCTCGAGTAAACCTTATTTTATCGGTATGAAAATTTAGCAGTCTTAAAATTTTTCAAAACGAAGTAATGGGATTGTAAGTGGGCAGAACAGCCCCACCCCTTCTAGTACCTCCAGTGCAAAATTATCTATTTTAGGAAAATTAATATTTCTATTCATGGGACCGGCCGTGGCATGATAGTTAGAACACGCGACAACTCCTGGCTCCAGTCATCTAAAAAAATGAAAATAAATTTTTCTTTCATTGCCGGCCCCCTCGATTTTGTGTCGACAGCAACTTCGCAGTAAAAGTGTCGAGTAAATCGGCATGTCTAGTAATAGCTTCTCAAACAGTGACGTTCGCATTCGTCGATAAACAAGTAGGTGCAGTTGGTTGTGAAGCGAAAAGCTTTCCCATACCTCATTCATGGGGTGTAAATGGAAATTAAGTGTTTTTTTTTAATATTTCTTTCATAATTTCCAAACGGACGACTAGAGGATATCTGAATTTGGTCAGTTTAATTACCTTGTGATAGAAGACAAACCCTAAGAAAACCGAAACCTTTGCCACACCCCTTCTGGTACCTCCCATTCAAATGACTCAATTCGCTCGTAGTTTTGCATACATATCTTTTTTGTAAGTACACTGAATTCAGTCAAATTTTGCATAAGATGTACGCTTATGAAAATTTGACTGAGAAATGAATGTAGACTATATTTGTCCACCCTTTCTGGTACCCCCTATACAAAATAATATGTATTTGAAAAATTAATATTTCTCCCATAACTTCTAAACGGGCAACTGGGGGATAATGAAATTTGGTCAGTTAATTTATCTTGTAATAGGAGGCAAAACCTCAGAAATCCTAACTTTTTGACGCACCTCTAGTGGTACCTTTCATATAAATAAAATATAAATGTATGAATGTAACATTAACTCTAAGCTCTCTTTTGTTGTGTGTCATATCTGACTTTCTCGTTTAATTTTCCGTTTTGGTGTTTTCAGAGACTTATAGTAAAATTTCACGACGAATATTTTTGCGGAACATTTTAATCCCTTAAATCCCAGTTTTAATTCTGTTTTTTTCTCTTTTTTAAAAAAAGGACAAAAAGACCCATACCTTGAGGAGTTAGAGGGTTAACATATTCAACAAAAATCTTCTTCGTAACATTTTATATAACTTTGTTGAACACACCATTTCTTTCAACGTAAGCTTTACTCGATTTTCTATGCCGATTGACAATACAAATTTTGCATTTGGGGGCAACTTCTTCTGCTTCTATACTGGCAGCAACAACAGAAATTCATCTATCAGTAGCCGCACGTAGAAAACCATTCCAAGCGCTTCGGTCTTTTGCGCTCCGTAGATAGTTCGTCATACCAAGCTTACTTAACATTTCCGTCACCTGGTCCATCCATCGGAGTTTTGGTCGCCCCCTCCTGCGCCGCCCATCGAGTTTATTGCCGAAGACTTTTCGAGCCGGAGCGTTTTCGTCCATTCGTACAACGTGTCCAAGCCAGCGCATTCGGTCTATTTGAACGCGCTTGACCACGTCGATGTCGTTGTACAGCTCATACAGCTCATGATTCATTCGACGACGGTACTCGCCGTTCACGATGATGGGTCCAAATATTTTGCGGAGTATTTTTCTCTCGAAGACTCCCAGAATAGATTGATCCGCTTGTGTCATTACCCATGATTCTGCGCTGTAGAGCAAGACAGGTAGGATCAGAGTCTGGTAGAGCTGGATCTTTGTTCTTCGAAAGAGCGCCTTGTCGTTAAATCGCTTGCTTAGCGCATAGTAGCAGCGGTTTGCGATCAATACTCGTCTTTTGATTTCGAGGCTGACATTATTATTTTTGTTTATGGCGGAGCCAAGGTAGACAAAATCATCTACCACTTCAAAGTTATAGTTGTCAACGTTCTCGCAGCGTCCCAGACAAGTGAACTCTTTGTTCGTTGAAACAAATAACTTGGTTTTGTCCTCGTTTATCACCAGACTCACTTCAGCCGACTGCTTTTCAATGCTCGAAAAAGCCGCAGTAACATCTCGCGAGCAACATGTGGCTTTTATTAAATATGGTGCCATTCCTGTTTACTGCTGCTTTCCGCATGATCATCTCCATTACGATGTTAAAGAGATCGCAGGACAGACTATCGCCTTGTCTAAAGCCTCGCTTGGTAGAAAATGGCTCTGACAGATTTTTGCCAATTTTCACTGAAGACTTCGTGTCAGTCAGTGTCATCCCGCAGAGTCGAATTAGTTTTGCGGGGATACCAAACTCAGCCATAGCATCCAACAATTTCTGTCGTATCGGACTGTCAAATGCAGCTTTGTAATCGATGAACAGATGGTAGGTATCGATCTGCATTTCTTGGGTCTTCTCCAGGATTTGTCGTAGCGTGAATATCTGGTCGGTGGTGGATTTACCAGGTCTAAAGCGACACTGATAAGGTCCAATCAGGTTCGCCAGGAGGGGCTTTAGTCTTTCACATAACACACTAGACAGGACCTTGTATGCGATGGGTAAAAGGCTAATCCCGTGATAGTTGGTACACACACTAGGATCGCCTTTCTTAAGCACGGGACATAGGACACTCAGATTCCAATCATCGGGCATGCATTCCCTGAGCCAAATCGTGTTTATGAGCTGGTGCATGCATGTTACCAGGTCATCGCCGCCGGCTTTAAAAAGCTCTGCCGGCAGTCCATCGGCTCCCGCAGCTTTATTATTTTTATGCCGGGCAATTGCCATGCTGATCTCGTTTTGGCTCGGTGGTGGACAATCTACTCCATCGTCGATGATTGGTGCGATTTCGTCACTTATGCTGCCTTCGGGAACGAGAAGAGATTGAAACTGTTCCCTCCATATTTGCAGCACACTCTGAGTGTCCGTGACCAGATTTCCGTCTCTGTCCTTACAGGTGGGGATCCCTGTTCCAAAACCTTTACTTTTTACCTTTTGGTAGAACTTTCGGGCCTCACCTCTATCCCTGTAGTTTTCTCACTCCCTCCTTTTCTCTTTATAACGCTCCGTCATCGCACGCGTCGCCATTGGCTGCAGTTTTGCCTTGTATGCAGCATCCATTTCCTCAGACATTTCGCGACATTCGTCATCGTACCAGGGCTTGTCTGAGCGTGGTTTTTCATAACCCAGTACGGTTGTTGCGGCAGTGGTCATAGAATTCGCAATATGCTGCCACTGCATGTCGGGAACATCAGAACTAGGGAGATTTGTATGGAGTAATTGAGAGAGTTGGTTGGAGTAGGCATTGGCTATCTCAGTGGTCTGCAGCTTTGTGATGTCTAGCTTCCTTTGCGTTTGATTAAGAGTGTTTTTAGCTCTACTTAATCGTGTGCGTACCTTGGCTGCAACTAGGTGGTGATCCGAGTCGATATTTGCACCGCGCATCACACGCACGTCCATAACGCTTGAGACATGCCTTCCATCAATTACCACGTGATCAATCTGATTTCTTGTATTTTGATCGGGAGATATCCAGGTTGCCTTGTGGATATCTTTATGCGGGAATCTGGTTCCACTTACAACCATGTTTCTTGCCGACGCGAAACTTACCAGTCTGAACCCGTTATCGGAGGTGTTGTTGTGTAGACTGAATTTTCCGACTGCTGAACCAAGAGCATCTTCCCTTCCTATTTTAGCATTAAGATCTCCCAGAACAATTTTAATGTCATGTGCTGGGCAGCGGTCATATATATCCTCCAGGCGCTCATAGAATGCATCTTTGATGTCATCGTCTGTCTTCCGTCGGGGCGTGTACACAAATCAGCGTAATGTTGAAATATTTCGCCCGAATGCGAATGGTGGCTATACGGTCATTTACAGGGTAAAACCGCGAGACCAGGTGTCGAAGTCTCTTGCCGACTATGAAACCACATCCTAATTCGTGTCTTTCTGCATGGCAGCTGTAAAAGATGTCACAGTTCTTCCGTCGTGTGCATTCCTGTCCCGTCCATCTCATTTCCTGTATGGCGGTGATGTCAGCCTTGTATTTGTCGAGGACATCCGCCAGTTGGATAGAGGCACCATCTCTGTATAGAGTTCGGACATTCCAGGTGCATATCCTTTAATCATGGGGGGGGCAACTTTACCTCCCCCTAAAATGAAACCCTGATGTAAAATTTCAAAACGCCGATACACGTGTCTTCTTATTTTGTCTCCTCCTCTCTCCTCTCCTCAAAATTTTTAGCTCGGATCTTGTAATTTTGAAAAAAATTGATTTTGTTCTACTGTGTTATTGATGTAATACAAGCTATGATTATTTAACAAATGGTATTATGCAATGCTCCTGATAATGTTTGTGTGTATGTGAGTGGATATGTGAGTTTGCCTGCTTTTGTAAATTGAGTAACAACAAAATTTAGAAATGAAACTTTGAGGGCAGTAATAACCTCAATTGTGTACTGACATTTTTTATTTTGCAGGATAAAATAGATTGCATTAAGTACATTAGGGACCAAATGAAAAGTCACATTCTTCTGGAAGGCAGCAAAATGCAATTGTAATTTTATTATGTCCAATTGTTATATAGTAATTAAATCGAATGAGTGGCAGTTAAGGGAATAAAGGA
The DNA here is from genome assembly GCA_964034835.1 of Muscina levida. Taxonomy (NCBI): domain Eukaryota; kingdom Metazoa; phylum Arthropoda; class Insecta; order Diptera; family Muscidae; genus Muscina; species Muscina levida. The sequence goes on along the minus strand of CAXIUB010000126.1, from coordinate 32,418 downwards.
ACAATATTTGTATGTGATAGCAGTTAATTTTGATTTATCGTTACTGTTTGAATTCGGCCTGATTGGAAACAAATCTCTGAAATGAGTAAACCTTTGCTTACTGCGTTATCCGATATTTCATTCAAAAACATGGTAAATGTGTTTAGTCTAAAGGACCACTTGACCCAAAATGCATTATCCGGAATTAATTACAACACCACCGCAATATCCTTTTAATTCTTCTATCCCTTAAGTGACTAAATCAATTTCTCACAAATCCTTGTCTAGGCATTCAATTCATCTCATCTATGTATGTATTAAAGGTGGGGTTTCAATCATTAAAACCATCTGACAAATCTTACGATTGTGAAACATATTTTAAGTTTATATTTTGTGGTTTTATTGTGGGTAATCTGTGTTTTGCATAACAATAAAACTTACTCTTCGGTCTCCTACGTTACCCCTAAATAGAAGAAGAATCGGCATTGGCAAGTTTGTCTCTCTGTTACACCTAACTCACTCTTGCTTGTACTTGGTCCATCTGTTTGGTGCATTTTAGTTTTAAACGTTTGTTTTAGAAATTCTTGAAAATGCATAACACACACATGTGTATCGCCAATACAGCCACACTCAGTAGAACAACCCAGCGGCGGAATTTGAGAGGCCTTCCTCATATAATGCATGCAGTAGTCATTATTTGGGAATAACATTTCAAATAAGGAATACAGAACGCATGAGTTTTCATCAGATTTAGGCATTTCATGGACTGACCTGCCAAAGACATGTAAAAAGAAGGCAAAGGGATTTCATACACATCCCCTCTCGCTTCCAAATAACAGGGGTATTGCATGCCTTCTAAATGGAAAGAATTGTTAATACACTTTTTTTTTAACTTTTATGAAGGCCTGCCAGAGGCCTTTGAAAAGAAGGCAGAGGGATTTCATACACATACCCTCTCGCTTCCAAATAAAAGGGGTACTGGATGTCTTCCAAATGGAAAAAATTGTTAATTTCCTTGGAAGGGGTTTTTTTAAACAGTGTATCATTAGTTTTGTTGTATTTGCAAGTCATTATTTTGTCATGTGTACGCAGGCCTTCTATAATGCCTTCATATAGAAAGCTTCCATAGGGCCCCTTTATAGAAAGTTTCCAAGAGGCCTTCTTATAGAAAGCATCCATAAGGCCTTCTTATGGAAACCGGCGACAGAAGGCCTTCTTTTCCAATGTCACGCAATGTAAAACAACAAAGGAAGAAAGAAGGTCAAGGAAGGCATACCGGATCCAAAAGAAGGCCTTCAAACTCATGAACGAAGGCCTTCCTTCTCATGATTTCCGCCGCTGGGAATGTGAGTGGGCGTAAGAGCAAACAGGGTAAACGTGCATAAATGCGCCTTAGGATAAATAAGATAGTTACGGATGTGTTAAATATTACTCATGGTCATACGTGTGTGTGTGTATGTATGTGTGCGTTTGCTAAAAATGTGAAAAGATTTTCTCAGCCATCCATAAAATTTCTGTTCATTATATTATGTTCTCTAGACTAGCGAGTGTTGGATTTATTTACACTTAGTTCTACATGTGTGTGAATGCATGTTAGCTATTTGCGCATTCTGCAGAGGATACTGCATGAACGAAACGTGAGTGAGATCTAAATGTTCTTACTCATAGAATGTTGTTAAAAGTGTCTAAAGTGTTACAAATGCAAATATTGAAAAGTTGGCATAATATTGCAACAGCATGAGGTGAAAGTCATAAATACTTAAACGATCACTGATAGTTCTCCATTGTCTGTTCATAACAAAATAAATTTAGTTTGTGTTCAACAATTATATTATTAGCTAATATTATGGGAAAATTATTTCTTAAAGTTTATCGGTCAGTATAATGTGGGAAATGTTGAAAAATTAACTCGTTGAGAAGCTAAAGATATTTTTTGTTACGTCAATTTGGATTAAAAAATCATCTTTTAAGAAATTTTAAGTTTTGAGAGAATTTACAAAATTCGCTATGGGAAAAGGAAAGTACACTCTAACCAAATTTCTGTAACTTAAATACTAAATAATAATAAATAAATATTTACTGACAATATTAAAATTTAAGCTTATATAAATATCCTTGTATATATTTATATCCTTATTGTGCAGTACTGGTTGTGTGTAAATTTTTTTATCTTTGGAGATAAAAAACCCACACCCCTGAGTCCTGTGAGAGGAATTAAAACTTTCGTTTGCATATTCATATGTGTAAAACCAGCTCAATCTGTGCATTAAATATTATTTCTCTACAGCGAAAATAAAATATCGCCACTGATAAAAAAAAAATATTTAAATACCCATAAAAAAAATCTTGTAATTAAGTCAACAGGTAGTAAAAGAAAGGTGATTTCAAATTTTGTCAGAATATAAAAAAATGTATAAGTAAAAATATAATTCTGTGGTAAAATGCTACTCATTGTAAGTTATAATTGGAATCAAAAATAATTGCTATTTTTGAGTAATGTAATAAAAAATATTTCTTATACATGATTGTCATAGAGGACTTGAAATTAGTTTTGCACATTTCCTTCACATTGATATGTTTAAGTTAAAAAAATTTATCAAAAGCAGTTACATATATCGTACCTTGGCTTATACGAACAGAGCGAACATAATACGTATACGTGTTACCACTTGAACAAAAATAAGTATACGTACCCCATAACTAGTTGTTCTAATAAAAAGTTTTTAAAGACAAATGTGGTTCTCTTTGGCTTCATAAACAACACTTATTTCTCCTTTCCATACCGTAAGGGCGAGTTTGTATGGGAGGTGGAAGAGATTTTGTCCGATCATTCTCATCGTAGAAAGTAACCTCCGCTTAGAGGGTAGAAGATTGTAAACCAAATTTCAGCTTTATTGATATAAAACTAAGGCTGCAATCGTATGGATAGACCCCAAAAAGGGGGAGTTTGCATGAGAGGTGGGTTAAGTTTTTGACCGATCTTGCTCTTCTTAGAAATTAACATTCGCTTACAGAACAAATTCCTGTACGATATCTCTTAAACTAAGGCTGCAATTGCGGTGACCGATAGACAGACAGACGAACACCATAAAATCGACTCAGATTTCTATGGTAATTACACTCGTTTACAAATAATTATTTTTATACCCTTCACCACGCGCATGAACAGAGTAAAGGGTATATTAATTTTGTTCTTCCATTTGTAACGCCCATAAGGAGGCGTGGTAGGTATGACAATATATTTATATAAACGATCAGCATCGAAATCTGAGTCGATTTAAAGGTGACCGTCTGTCCGTCTGTCTGTATGTCTGTCCCCGCGATTACAGCCGCAGTTTCAGAGATATCCAGCTGAAATTTCGAATGCATGCTCTATCCTCAAAGCGGAGGTTAAGTTCTAAGATGAGACCGATCGGTCAAAAACTACTCCCACCTCACATACAAACTCCCCCTTTTTGGATTCTGTCCCTGCGATTACAGCCGTCGCACAGTGGGGTAAAATCACGATCTGGGCGGCCAAAATTATTTGAAGCAAATTTATGAAGCAGAATGTTAACAAATTACTCGGTGATGCGTAAAAACTAATAATATGTTAACATTTGGGGGGTAGAGGTTACGACCGTTTTAACACAAAAAATGGTTTTTATAAAAAATTTATGATTCCAAGTATTTCCCATATATCTCCACAAGGTTGCATTTTGGAGCCCTACCTCCCTATAACTTTTTATTCGTCTGAATACCCTCTAACTATAAATGCATAGAGTAATAGGACATCCAGTATGTTAGCTAAAGTGGTTCAGTAAAACCGCAGAAATTATGGTATATTCTTCCGCAGCACAATGGTCCCTCTGAGCAAATACGTGGCCAGAATTATTTTTTTTACCTTTGTGTTTTACCATTTTTGTCGTTACATAAATATTAAAAACACATCAAAGCAACCAGAAATTAATTCTATTTTTGTAAACTGTTGTTAACCGTTAGTCATTGGAGCGACAAAGTTAGAAATTTTTAGTATAGTTTTGAAAACATGTGAGTGGTGTACAACATATGTATTTTGTCATACGGTGTTTTTATAAAAATATAACAAATTTAAAAAAAAGTTGTAATGGATAATCTTACCCATAGTAAGTACTTAAATAATTCCCTATAACAAGTTTGAAAAAAGAAAGATAAATAGGAAACAATTCACCTTGTTTACATGCATATTTAATTTTATAATTTTTCACTTTATTCAATTTGAATTAAAGTTTAAAAAAAAAGTCCAAGTTTGTCCAGCATAAAATTAACTTTCAAAAACAACATGTGATCTGCTCAACCATATTCTTTTAATTACATCTTGCGAATACTTGCGATTATTAAATGTATATACATTTTTCTAAACAACCTTCGTTTTAAAAATATGAAGTCGAATATGACAAAATATGAAGACGAAATCGAAGATGGCAATATAATCTAAGAGAGCAAGCTAGACATAACTGACACTTAATGTATAATTTTATTTTCACCGCATAAAAATACGATTTTAATTGAATAATTATTTGTTTTTATTCGTTAATTATAAGCTACCAAAGCATAAAGCAGATTTGGATCAATTAGGAAGAAAAAGATATACAATTGACAACATATAACAATATTAATTTATTTCTGAACAAAAATGATCATTTTCTTAACTTAAATAATTTTGGCCAGAAAAAATTGATTTGAAACCATTGTGCGCAGTAGGTAAATGGCTCTAAAACACAAAACCGCAAAAACCCGCAGAATTTTTTTTATCCATATGAACAATACGATGTTAAAGATTATATATAATCACAGATTGAAGGGGTGAAAAGGGGTGATGCATAACTTTTTGTCCATAGATCGATTTTGTTACCCATTGAAATTGACAAAAATACCATATTTTTCAATGCTGCTTTACTAGTATGAATTTGAATTATAATTTTATTTAGCTAAGTGTATTAAATAATATAAACCTGCTTTATTATTTCCCATTTTACTTAAATGTTTAAACTAAACACACGCCTTCCCACAGCCTACTAAAATTGTTGCTTTACCTGAGCACAACAAAATAGAAAATGCACAACTAGCAACAAGTAACGTTAACAGCGTGTAGAAAACGAATGTAAGCAAAATGGAATGAAAAAATAACGGAATCTAGTGAAGCATTTTGTTCTCTTTACCCTTCAATCGGAAATTATTGAAAACATTGGATTTTGAGAAATCGAATTTTGGCCGCCCAGATCGTGAATTTACCCCACCGTGCGTCGTTTAAAGGAAACCAAGCTGAAATTTTGTATGTTAGATTCCCTACACTAAACAAAGGTTGAGTAGTAAGACGAGACCGATCGGTAAAAAACTACTCCCACCTCCCATACAAAGTCTTTTTTTGGGGTTGTCCGTATGTCAGTCCCCGCGATTACAGCAGTAATTTAAGAGCAATCAAGCTGAAATATTGTATGCAAGCTTTGTTGCCCTAAATGGAGTTTGAGTTCTAAGATGAGACCGATCGGTCTAAAACTACTCCCACCTCCCATACAAACTCCCCCTTTTTGGGTCTGTCCCTGCGATTGCAGCTGTAGTTTAAGGGCAATCAAGCTAAAATTTTGTATGCAAGCTTCCCTACACTAGGCGGATGATGAGTAGTTAGACGAGACCGATCGGTCAAAAACTACTCCCACCTCCCTTACAAAATTCCTCTTTTTGGGGGAGTCCGTATGTCAGTCCCCGCGATTACAGAAGTAATTTAAGAGCAATCAAGCTGAAATATTGTATGCAAGCTTCCCTACTCTAAGCGGACTACTCTCACCTCCCATACAAACTCTCCCCTTTTGGGGTCCGTCCCTGCGATTGCAGCCGTATTTTAAGAGGTATATAGCAGACATTTCGTACGCAAGATTCAATCTCTAAGCGGAGGCTACTTTCTAAGATGAGAAAGGTCAGTCAAAAACTATTCCCACCTCCCATACAAGCTCCCCCTTTTTTGGGGTTACTGCCTAACTGCCCCCGCAATTACAGCCGTAGGTTAGGAAATATCGAGCTGAAATTTGATATGCAAGCTTTAATACCATAATAGCACCTTACGTTGTAAGATGAGCAATATCGGACGAATACTTTTCCCACCTTCCTTACAAACTCACGCTTTTGGTCCCTGTGGTTTATGAGATTTCGGGCTGAAATTTGGTATGTAAGCTTCTGTCCAAAAGCAGAGGTTAAGTTCTAAGATAAGCAAGATCGGATTTAAACTACTCCCACTACCCACACAAATTCCCATTTTTGAGGAGTTACAAAATTCATAACAATATGCTCCAACTCACCAACTTATCGGTAAATCGAATAAAATCGATAAAAATTATTGACAAAAAATGTATTTGTGAAGCTAAAAGTAACGTCCAATTCTCACCAACTCCCCTGTTTTGTGGTTCAAAGTTTAATAAAATATAGTTGTAGTTAGTGATGGCAATTAAAAAAGATTAATCGATTAATTAATCATATGATTAATCAAAACGACAAATAATTAATCGCGATTAATTGGAAACAATAAATCGATTAATCGATACTTCGATATTTTCGCCTAAAATTGAAAATTATCATAAATAAAAGAAAATAATTTAACTAATTTCAAAATTTTCCATTATATTTTCCATTTATTCAATTTAATAAAAAATAATTTATTTGTTTAGTACAGAAATTAAAAATATGAGCTTTGATAACCGTTTCGTGGTTGATCTGTTCCATTTTTCCGTTACAATTGCACACGCTTTGGAAAAAAGCCGCTCTGATGGTACAGATGTACCAATAGAAAAGCAATATTTTTGTGCAAGAGAGTAGACCGATTTAATTTCTTCCCATGCGTCTATTACATTGCGCTTTAATTCTAGTACTGGAGCATTGACAAAGAAGCTTAGTTCATATTGAGGAAGTGTTGAGTCATTGTCCTTCCTCCTTCGCCCATAAATCAAATGCTTCTAATAACTGGGGTTGCAGTTCTCGGTCTTTCGTCGTCAAAGCTCAATGAATACATTAGGCGGCTGGCGACGAATCTTTTTTGTTCCTGGATGTCTATCGATTATTATTTGGAATAATCGATTAATGCAATTAATCGAAGGAGAATTCACGATACAATTAAATCGTTAATTGAAAGAAAATAATCGATTATTACCAATTTTTCGATTAATCCATCACTAGTTGTAGTGCAAATAACCAGTTTTATCGCCATTTTTACAAATGGTGAAGGGTATCGGTTATAGTTTTCACTAGTCTTTGGATATCACTATTATTTATGACAGAGGACGAGTTTCAGATTAAGAAAAATTTTGAAAAAAAAACAATTTTATGGAGCTAAGTTTTTGAAAAAAAATTTTCAAAAGTTTTTTTTTGCCGAATGTACCTTTGGACTATGACCTATATTTAAAGCTCTAGACTGGCAATTGGCAATCAGACCAGAATGGGTACTAAATTAATTGGAATCAAATGGCCAACAAGAATTATGCCACTTCAACTCAATAAATTGCATAATTTTGCCATACTGGCGGAAAATAATTGAAAAATTGTGTTTTTTTCATGAAAAATAGCGTCTCGTTTTTTAGTTTTTAAATCAGGAAAACATATAAATGGAATCACCTAATACTGTTGTCATTGTGTAAGCGCTTCTCTCTATATAATTCATATTTCTGATAGATCATTTCAAAATGTTATAATAACTTAATTCTCATCTACTTATACATATATGTATCTACATCAAAGTACGACTACAGATGGTTGGTTTTACAATAAATGACCTCCTTTTATCCCCCTCTGTTTTACAATAAACTCATATAATTAACTTGCATACATGATGATATGATATGATAAGATGATATGTTGCATGCAGCAATTGATGCTTGTTATTACAGCAGTTTGAATATACAAGTTGGTAAATGTATTATGCTGTTGTCGTGCTTGTTGTTGTATTGCCATTTTGTATTATTCATGTTTTATAGCTCTGGGAGGGTTGTTACCATATTTGCTTCAATTACCTGTGTATTTCTGTGGTTTATTGATTTACTAGGATAATTTTATATACCTATTACAATTTGTAAGCACCAACTACCGACCGCACCTCCTCCTCCTCCTTTCGTCTCTGTTTGTATTGCTCCTCACATTGAGTGTTTGTAAGTGCACAAATTTCTTTAGAGCTCACTGCATTAAGATTCGAATGATGCGCTTGATGTGATAATGACAGTTGTAAACGTTGAATGTTGTCGTAAAATGTTCCTTGGGCTATGTTTACAGATGTTATTAAAGTTTTGCCGTGGCTTTTGTAACTATTTGTGTAGTTTAATACTTTGTTTTCATGTCATTTGTATGACAGTGTGTACGGATTTGTGTGAGTGTATGCTTGTATGTTTCTTTTAAGATTTGCTTGTCTGCAGTGCTCTGTAAGCATATAATTTAATGTGCGTCAAATTGAAAGGTATCAATCGATAATTACTGTGTGTCTGAGTGTCTGTTTGTATTATAATCAAGAAAATGTTACGCTTTTACTCGTAGTTACTTTAATGAATGGAACAAAATACACATCAAAAAAGGAAAGAGAGTTAGGTTTTAAGATAATTGCATAGGCTATGAGGAGAGACTGGCTTGTCAAACGGCTGCCCCTCAGGAAAAAAAGTGTAGATAATTCAATTTATAAAATTAAATTTCTAATTACTTCTACTGTTGCCGAAGAATCTTTGATATATACGTCGGCACAATAAAGTAAAACTGTCTTGAAGTTAAAAAAAATATCTTTAATATTTAAAATACACATCGTTACCATTGTTAATAAGATTTCGCGAATAGAACAACATAATACATAGAAAAATATTTAATTTCCATTCGAAAAGAATTGCCAAATCAGGCCAAATTAAAAAAATTACATTATAACTTTTTTTCTGGCTAAAAGAAAGCTTAGACTTACATATACCCTCACCCTCAATAAAACATTAAATTTTATGTTATATTGATATTATTACTCAATTTCTAAAGTGGGCGGTTAAAGCTTAACAAAATACAGAATTTGGGCACGATCGTGTCAAGTGTATTGATATTATTACTCCATCCCCAAAGTGGGCGGAGAGGTGAATTTTTATGGGAGGTAACAGAAGGGGCATGTCTAGACTTCCAAAATTTTTTTCCAAAACTTTATCCTGTTATACCTTTACTAAAAACAGAATTTGGGTACGATCGCGTTGGGTGTATTGATATTATTACTCCATTTTTAAAGTGAAAAACGATACAGTTGGGTATATTGATATTAATACTCGATTTCTAAAGTGGGCGGCATGATGATTATGTATGGAAATAGTAAATAGTTTTGGGGATATATTAACTCTTGCAAAATTTCAAAACATTTGGTTGCATCTTTTGAAAGTTATTGTGTTAACCAGCCGGACAGCCAGCCAGACAGACAGACGGACATGGCTCAAACGACTTAAAAAGTCATGAATCGAATTTGGTTCAAAGAAACCTAGGGTCTAAAGTCACTCCTTCTATGTGTTACACTTTTGGGTCGTACCAAATGATATATACCCTCCTACCCGTAGGGTGAGGGTATAAAAAGATGAAATTGTGCGAAATTTTATATTTGATATTATTATTAACGTAACGTGGTTTCCAACTAATGGTAATGCCTTAATCGTAATTTTTTTATTATATTCCATTAAGTGACCAATTACAATTTACGAAACGTAGTTCATAAATTTGAGGCCTGAAGTAATAAAGAATTCCACACGCTTCGGTCTTCTGCGTGTGTTCTCCAGTTAGTCCTACCAGATGATGGCACATCGCCTACCACTTGGTCCTTCCAACGGAGTTTGGGTCTCCCTGCTCTGCGCCGTCCTTCAGGTTCGCCTTCAAACATCTTTCTCGCTGGAGCATTTACATCCATCCTGGCAACATGTCCCAGCCATCGAAGTCGTTGGATTCTGACTCTTTTAGCTACGTCGATGTCGTGGTAAAGCTCATACAGCTTATGGTTCATCCGATGGCGAAACTCGCCTTCGACACAGGTTCATATATTTTTCGGAGTACTTTTCCCTCGAATACTCCCAGGTTTTGTATGTCCGTTGTAGTAAGCACCCATGATTTTTTTATTATATAATTTCTATATTTCCTACATTTGTGTGGATTTTTTTTTCTTCGGTGTATTTCTGCACACTTTTCTTCCCACTGTAATTCATAGGGGCAACATCCCATATTACAAACGCAACAAATCCTATTCTAACTAAAACCTTCTATTGCCTTTTGTTATTTGTAAATTGTATACTTGCAATGAGAAAAACAACAAATCAACACCGGACTACAGAGAAAACTTGCAAATAAACATTCAGTTGAGATATCAATTAAAACTTTCAAAAGCGCTCCTTCATTTGAATATTATAAATACAACATTTAATTGCAGCTGGATGCTCCCGCAGTTGAAATTTGTTTCAATGAAATGAGTTTGCCATGTTTTGATTCTAAACAAAACTTCTTAAAGTTTCTACCACGCACTCGTTCTTACAAAAGTCTTGTAAAATATTTACGCTCTCTCCCATTCACTATCTCTACCCTATTTTAATTAGACGGTCGCGCATGAGGGACTACTACAGTTTCATCAATTTGGGTACTAAATATAAGTTTTTGTAATGCCATTGTAGATTCCGCTACAACTTACGTTTAGTATCTTTGTAAGACTACACAAAATTTACATAATCGTTTAGTTCGAGGCAAATTACTAAAAGTACTTGAGCATTCACTTGTACCATTGCATATTAACTCGTCTCCTTGTGGGCTGGTTGCTGTGAAGGATACGCGTTACAAGTCCTTGTTGTTGTTTGCTAGGTATTGTAAGTGACGCTGGCATTTTGATGCTGGTGTTGCTGGTACCATCATTGCCAACACACATAACAACGGCTACAAAACATCAGTGGCAACATTAACATGAACATCACTAACAATATGTTTGCGTTTGATTGTTTGTACACTGTACATTTTCCAAAATAAATTAGTCCGAACCAGGCAGCATTGGTAACTTTGGATGCGCCGAAGATTTTATGGTTTATTTTTCTTTTGATGGTTTTTAATTTCACTTGAAACGATGATAATGATGATGATGAACAGTTTGTACCTGAACCTCCTTATTAAGAAGTGCTCACGTAGATGTTCATTCATGCGTCATCATGTTGCTGGACTACATCGGAAGCTGAGCAAGGACAATACAAACAACACACATGCAATTTGACAACAATTTTCCACTAAATTTTGCAAGAAAACTATTTATCAAAATCTTCATTACTTCTGGCTGCGTAGTCTACTAACAGTGGGACAAGCGACCAAGTAATATAGCAAGGTTATTCCACAAAGGAAAGACCATGCATACCCAGCATTTTCAAGGATAATTTAATTTATTTATGGTATTTAAGCTTTCAAAATATAAAAACTAACTACTATTAACTATTTATTAAAGTCTATCTCCTTTAAGTTAAGCAAACAAAATTATAGGAAGGCAAACTTATGGTTTTATATTTTGGAAATTCAAAGTTATCAGGGATAATTTTGCAGGAATCGCACTACGGTGATCACCACATAGCTCACAGCACAAAATGGATCAAGTATTTTGCGGGCAATGCTTCTGGACATGTACTTGTTTATCGACGAATGCGAACGTCACTGTTTGAGAAGCTTTTGTATTAGACATGATTGACTCAACACTTTTTTTAGGTGACTGGAGCCAGGAAATCTTAAAAAACTTAATTTCCCTTTACACCCGATGAATGAGGTATGGGATAGCTTCTCGCGTTGTTGTGAATTAACACGCTTTTTTTTTAGATTCACAACTAACGGCACCTACTTGTTTATCGACGAATGCGAACGTCACTGTTTGAGAAGCTCTTAATTGACATGTCGATTGACTTGACACTAATACTGCGAAGTTGCTGTCAACAACATTCGAGAGAAGCGACAATGAAAGAACATTTTTTTTTCTTTTTTTAAGATGAGTGGAGCCAGGAGTTGAACCTGTAATCTCCCGCATGATAGTCAAGTGTTCTAACCACTATGCCACGGCCGGTCTCGGTGCCAGGAGATCACGAAAGATTAAAACCCCCTCGCACCAAATATTGAAGACTTCCCAATATGTTTTAAGGACCATGATATATGAAGAATTACAACTGGAATGTCTGAGTTCTCTACAGAGGACCTTTATCCAATTTTCAGATATCACTGACAAATATAATGCTGACATTAAGGTCATACAGGAAATGCGATAGACGATACGGGGATACACACGACAGAAGATCTGTGACATATCCCACGGGACCGGTTCCCTGGGGTGCATGAACCGGTTCTAGTTCCGGAACTTTTTTATGTAGAGAACCGGAACGTTTTGTATGGGGTTGGCCACTAAAGTGCCAATTGACACCAAATTGATACTTTGTGATTTGTCTTGAACCGGTTCAACAGTACAAGCCCTATGACAGGTTCACAAAAAACCAGTCTATCTGTTTTTTGGTAATAAGCCCCAAAATAAGACGGAAATTAAATGAAACTTTTTGATAAATTACTTATTTGTCTAGGGTAAAATTATACACTATAGCCCCGACTTGCGTCTCCCCGATTTGCGTGAACGCCGCAGAATACTACAGATCAGACAAATTGACTTTTCTTTAACACTTTAGAACCAGTTTGGTGGCACATCCCCTCTTCACCCGTCCCAAGATAGGCACACTCAGGTAAATTAACACCACTTTTCCCGTAGGGATATTACAACTACCATTCAGAAAACGACGATTATAGAGCTGTGTTCGAAGTTGGTAAGAGACTTAGACGTCTGACCTCTTGTTAATTTGTGTACATGCATCGACGGAAGAAAAAAAAAGGACACTATAGATTGGGACCGGCCGTGGTATAGTGGTTAGAATACGTGACCACCATGCGAGTGATCTTTCGATTTCCGGATCCAGTCATCTACATTTGTAGACAGTTCTAGACAGCAACATCGCAGTATAGTGACGAGTCAATCGGCATGTCTAGTAAAATTCGTCGATAAACAAGTAGGTGCCGTTAGTTGTGAATCTAAAATAGAAAGCATGTTAATCCCCAACAATGCGAGAAGCATCCCAAACCTTATTCAATGGGTATAAAGGGAAATTACGTTTTTTATACCGTCACACTTAGGAATGAGGGTATATATCATTTGATTTATGAAAAAGTGAAACGGATTAAAGAAGACAAGTATTTGAAGGCGAAATTCGTTTCAGGACTTTTTAAGTTGATTGAGCTATGTCCGTCTGTCTGGCTGGCTGGCTTGTGAGCAGGATAACTCGAGTAAAACTTTACTGATCGGTATGAAAATTTATCAGTATTTTTCAAAACGAACTAATGGAATTGCTAGACAGAATAGCCCCACCCCTTCTGGTACTTCCCAAACAAAATTACATATTTTTGGATAATTAATACTTTTTCATAACTTCCAAACGTACGGAGTATATTTGAATTTGGTCAGTTTATTTACCTTGCAAAAGTAGACAAAGCGTACGACGTTCGCTGATGAAAATTCGACTCAGGAATGCATATGGACAGTATCGCTTAACCCCTTCTGGTACCTTCCATACAATATGACCTATTTTTGGACAATTAATATTTCTCCCATATCTTCCAAACAGACACTTTGGGGGGTAAAGAAAATTAGTCGGTTAATTTATTTTGTAATAATAAGAGACAAAGCTCGGAAAACCTAACTATTTGACACACCTCTTCTGGTACCTCCCATACAAATGAACAATTTCGCCCTCATAGTCTTACACACATATCTTTTTTGTAAGTTCACTGAATTCAGTCAAATTTTGCGTAAGTTGTACGTTTATGAAAATTTTAAACAGGAATGAATATGGAATTTATCGGTATGGTTATATAGATGCATTTATGACTGCCGATCGGAAATATATAACCAGTGTCCTGGTCGTGATATTTACTGTTATGGAATATTGTAAATGAGAAAATTCAACCTCAATTACGTGTTCTAACCCTTTATTTGTTGCTTCGCTCTCCCTCAACTGAAATAAAGCTCGTCCAACCACTGTCCGATAGTATTCCCACTGTTAGCGTATTGCATACATGTATCATTAGCTATGGAATAGTGTTATATGGAAATTCTTAGTAACGACTTTTTTACATCGCGGAACCTCTTATTTTGTGAGGTTCAGTAAAAAATGCTGGAGGCAAAAAATGGTGGTGGTGGGGTCAGGTTTAACCGTCCCGCATTGGGGTCAAAGTTCAGAAAAATTTTGAAAAAATGTACAACAGTCCTCCTAACTACCATGGGGTTGTCGTTAGGGGGTTGGGATGTATGGCAGACCTTCATGAATTTCTTTTGCCAACATTTTCTCCGAACATACTTACCCCCTTTCTCCACTCCTTCGGGGGGCTCCCGTACAAATTTTTAATTACCCCCTTATTACTCCGTATAATGTTCCCGAAGCCCTAACTTCACCAGGGTCACCCCTAGGGGGTTAGAATGTATGACGGATCTCCAGGAAAATCTTTTCTGAACATTTTCTTCGAACATACTTACCCCCTATTTTCTCTCCTTAGGGGGGCTCCCATACAAACTGCACCAAAACCCTCCCTCAATATAAGAAAAACCGCCCTACCTATCCAGGTGTTGTCCCTAGGGGATTATGATGTATGGCGGACCTTCATGATTTTTTTCCCCCAATATTTTCCCCAAACATACTTACCCCCTACCTCCCCTCCTTATACTGGCTCCCATACAAACTGCACCAAAACCCTCCCTCAATATGAGAAAAACCGCCCTACCTATCCAGGAGTTGTCCCTAGGGGATTATGATGTATGGCGGACCTTCATGATTTTTTTCCCCCAATATTTTCCCCAAACATACTTACCCCCTACCTCCCCTCCTTATACTGGCTCCCATACAAAATGCACCAAATATTGGGATGAATCAAACCAATTTATTTTTATCGTGCGACGGATATTTCTTGCGATTGGCATCGACGACCTGAAGCAAGAATTGTTTCTCATTTTCGTTTCGACATAAAACATTGTTGTAATCCTGCATTAATTTGACACCTTTCTCTGCAGTGTCGTTAACAACATGCAAGGTGCTTACGATCTGCTTCGCTTTGTTGTAGTCTTCCCGGTTTTCCCAGGTTTTTGGATCGGTTGAAATTAACTCATTTGGTAATCCAAAGCGATCGAATAATTTAACTCAGTGCCGGAGTCGGTGTATGGCCTTTTGTTAGATTGGGAAATATCTGACCGCGTTCAGGCCATTTCCTTCGATACAACTTCAACAAACACTGGCTCGTTCCAAGGTGCGTCACTCATTCTTGAACAGTTATTGGAACGAGATCTTTTATACTTACCGTGCAGACATCATATTTAAACTGGTATTGAAAGAGGTGTTCGATGCCAAATTCGGTAAAACGTCAGCTCCAGGTGTGCCTTTGTTTGCTCGATTTAAATGTGATTGGGAAATGATGAAAGACAAACGATATACCAGTGGCATAACAGACGATAAAGTCGCTATGAAAATACCTGTTAATGTTCTGATTGAAGTCAAATCATTTTGTTTGGCTCAGCTACAAGAGAAACATCCCAGAGCAGACTACAGAGAATTCCTGCAGATCGTTTTATTATTTCTTGGAGAAAACATTGCCAGCCATGCCCGATGGATGGCCAAGGCCATATACTGCATAAAAATGTTTCTATTTCGAAAACATTTCAATTTAACCGAAATTGAATTAGAGAAGCTTCGCGGTATTTGCATATTTATCGTGACACTTTATGTGAAAGCTTGGTTGGGAGCACCACGGCTGTCGAGGCACCCAATCAAGACTTCAATTTTTTAAAAGCGGCAGTCGCTCAGTCAATTGATGGAAATGTGTCACAGAAAGTGGTGGATAAATTGTGCAATCACCTTTGGTACATCAGTGCTGAAGCTGTGGCTCTTGCACTATTCGATAAAAACGTTTCCCATAATATCAAGCAAAAAATGGCGAATGTAATTCTTTCATTCCAAGAAGACGACGAAAAAGTAGAATCTCAATCTGATGACGAGGAAAACGAGGGAAAAGGCACTGAGGAGGAAGAGAGCGAGGATGAGGATGAAAATCAAGGCGTTAAGTCTGCTTGTTCACGTTCAGCTATTGTTGTCGGCTCCAAAGGTGTGAAAAAAATTGAATTGCATTCGAAACAAGTGAAAGAATTGCAAAAGATTTGAGCCATTTCGTGACGAGAGACACAGTTAAATTATTCGATCGCTTTGGATTACCAAATGAGTTAATTTCAACCGATCCAAAAACCTGGGAAAACCGGGAAGACTACAACAAAGCGAAGCAGATCGTAAGCACCTTGCATGTTGTTAACGACACTGCAGAGAGAGGTGTCAAATTAATGCAGGATTACAACAATGTTTTATGTCGAAACGAAAATGAGAAACAATTCTTGCTTCAGGTCGTCGATGCCAATCGCAAGAAATATCCGTCGCACGATAAAAATAAATTGGTTTGATTCATCCCAATATTTGGTGCATTTTGTATGGGAGCCAGTATAAGGAGGGGAGGTAGGGGGTAAGTATGTTTGGGGAAAATATTGGGGGAAAAAAATCATGAAGGTCCGCCATACATCATAATCCCCTAGGGACAACTCCTGGATAGGTAGGGCGGTTTTTCTCATATTGAGGGAGGGTTTTGGTGCAGTTTGTATGGGAGCCAGTATAAGGAGGGGAGGTAGGGGGTAAGTATGTTTGGGGAAAATATTGGGGGAAAAAAATCATGAAGGTCCGCCATACATCATAATCCCCTAGGGACAACACCTGGATAGGTAGGGCGGTTTTTCTTATATTGAGAGAGGGTTTTGGTGCAGTTTGTATGGGAGCCCCCCTAAGGAGAGAAAATAGGGGGTAAGTATGTTCGAAGAAAATGTTCAGAAAAGATTTTCCTGGAGATCCGTCGTACATTCTAACCCCCTAGGGGTGACCCTAGTGAAGTTAGGGCTTCGGGAACATTATACGGAGTAATAAGGGGGTAATTAAAAATTTGTACGGGAGCCCCCCGAAGGAGTGGAGAAAGGGGGTAAGTATGTTCGGAGAAAATGTTGGCAAAAGAAATTCATGAAGGTCTGCCATACATCCCAACCCCCTAACGACAACCCCATGGTAGTTAGGAGGACTGTTGTACATTTTTTCCAAATTTTTCTAAACTTTGACCCCAATGCGGGACGGTTAAACCTGACCCCACCACCACCATTTTTTGCCTCCAGCATTTTTTTACTGAACCTCACAAAATAAGAGGTTCCGCCGTATAAAAATCGAGAATTCGCGCACTATTCCATAGCTAATGTATCATATTGTCTTTTTTTCTGTTGCTGGTTTAGGCATTATGTTTTATTTCTTCTTTTAGTGATAGCATCCGACCATGTTTTCATTTGGTAACAATTTTCAACTTATCACTTCCGATTTGTTGTACGCAAATCAACTGAAATCCTGCAGTTGCTGTGTTCAAGTGCCCTTTCAAATTTACAACTTTCACATTCCACTTATAAGTCACAGTGGCATTTCCAACTTAACAACAGCCAGTGTAGAATGGAATTGTAACCATGTGTCGTGGCTCTCCTTCATTTCAGCCGTCGTTATTTATTCTTTTTGGATTGCGGGCTTTGTCGCCAAGTTTTTGTTCTTTTTGATTTTGGATCCCAACCGTCTTCAATCATTGTGCTAAAAGCCAAGTGCCAGGACTGGTAATTACATTTGGCCAAAATGATGTTGTATATTGTGCTTCTTTTCTTGCATGTTGTTGCTAATAGGTTTCTTTAGGACTCTCTTTGTCCGGACGTTCGGTAAGGTGAACACAGATGTGGGAAAAAAGTCACCATGATGTTGTGTTAACACAAGGTTGATAATATAGCTTGATAGTATGTGATGTCAAATCAAAGAAGGTGCCAAAGTTCATTAAAATTTGTTTATTTTAAGCATCGTTTCTTCGCTTTATGTTTTAGACAGAGCAAATAGAGTGAGATCTGGAGACTGGATGCGATGGTTATTTAGTCGTTTGCACCATTTGCTAAGGAAGATGGACATTTTCGGATTAAAGCAAAATAAAGATATGTTCTTTGATGGAAATGATTTCTCTATATCTCCACCTACTCTTTAGTATGAATTAAAACAAAAACATTTTCTAATATTTTATTCTTGAAACTTTACTATTGCCAAAAAAAAGTTCATTGGTCCGACATCGCTGACACCGCTAACGTAACAAACTATATGTTATGTCATGGCAACATACAGCAAACATTACAAATGCAGTAATGTTATTTGTCATCTTGTGTTAAATAGTCCTTAGATTAAAGTATTAATTAGTAAAAACACAATGAAATCCCACAAAAATATGTGCAGAAGATTCCAAAAAACTGTGTGGTTTTGCTTGCAATATGATTATCTCTTCAGCATGTTAAGGGTTTTCACAAAAGCTTGTAACCTTCGCAAAATTTAAGAACTTCTCACCTTACACATAGTCAGTGTTTATTAGACCGGTTCGCGAAAAAAAATTTCCCAAGTCGAGGGCAAAAATTTTAGATCACCTCGAGACAACTTAAAAAAGGGTGATGGTATAAATATTATAATTTGATACGAAAAAAAGTGTAACGCATTAAAGGAGACGAGTTAGACCCCAAGTATCTTAAGACCAAATTCGTTTCAGGACTTTTTAAGACGATTGAGCTATGTCCGTCTGTCTGGCTGGCTGGCTGGATGGCTGGTCAGCAGGATAACTCGAGTAATCCTAAACGGATCGGTATGAAAATGTACCAGTATTAATATTTTTCAAAACGAACTTATGGGATTGTAAATGGACTGAATATCCGCACCCCTTCTGGTATCTCCCATACAAAATTACCTATTTTTGGAAAATTAATATTTCTTTCATAACTTCAAAACGAATGATCGTAGGATATTTGAATTTTGTCAGCTTATTTTTCTTGCAAAACTAGACGAACCCTAAGAAAACTGAAACCTTTGCCATACCCCTTCTGGTACCTCCCATACAAATTACCTAATTGACCCTCATTGTTTTACATACATATCTTTTTTGTAAGTAAACTGAATTCACTTAAATTTAGAGTATGATGTTCGCTTATGAAAATGAGACTTATGAATTAATATGGTCTATATTGGTTCACGCCTTCTGGTACCTCCCATACAAAATCACCTATTTTTGGAAAATTAATATAATATTTCTCCCATAAGTACCAAACGGACTATTGAGGGGTTATGAAAATTGGTCAATTAATTTATGTTGTTATAGGAGGCAAAACCCCAGAAAACCTAACTATTTGACACACCCCTTCTAGTACCTCCTATACAAATGTCCGAACTCACCCCCATAATCTTATATCGCTGGCTTAACATGTAAAGGCTTTAAGTCTAAGGGCCATACTAGCAGCGAAGTTTAAGGACGTCGATAGCTTGAATGTTATTATTTTAAGTAAAATCGATGGAGAACTGCATTCTTAAAAATCCGTTGACAGCGTGACCAACGAGAATGAGGCGACCAACTATTCGACAAAATTTTTGAACTCTCTAGATGTGCCAGGAATTCCGCCGCATAATTTACAGCTGAAGGTGGGATCGATCATAAGCATGTTGTGGAATCTGAATCATCCGAAATTGTGCAACGTTTCGCGGTTGTCCGTCAAGAAAATGATGATCAATGTGATTAAAGGGACGTACATCAACGACATATTCAAAGGAGAGAAAGTCCTCATCCCACGAATTCCTATTATTCTAACCGATCTTCCCTTTTAAATTCAAGCAAATTCAACTCCCCATTCGATTGGCAATCTCGAATTTCCCTACTTTTCACAAGGTCAGCTGTACGTAGCCTGTTCGCGTGTTGGCAACCCGTCTTCATGGTTTGTTTTTACACCGGAAAACAAATCGAAAAACATTCACTGATTTCGATTAAATTCAAATAAATCACATTAAAACATTTTATTATCTGCGTTTTACTATTTTACTAGAGCTTATATGTAGGCGTTACCTTAGGAGCGAGACGAAGTTTGCCGGGCTTGAAGTTGTATGACAAAAAAACGTTTGCCGGGTCAGCTAGTTTATATATAAAATATCGTTATTAAATATTTCTGAACTGTACACTGGCAGTTTTATACCGTCACCCTACGTGTAGGAGGGTCTATATCATTTGATACGACCATAAAGTGTAACACATAGAAGGAAAAACTATATTCCCCAGGTTTCTTTGAACCAAATTCGATTCATGACTTTTTAAATCATTTGAGCCAACTGTTTTGAAATTTTACATGTGTCAATATTCCCTCAAAACTACTAACGGCATTGCAAATGGGCTACATTGTCACGCCTCTTCTGGCACCTCCCATACAAATGTACAATTGCGCCCACTTTAGAAACCAAATAATCATTTTCAATTCACCCAACGTGATCGGGCCCAAATTCTGAATTTTGTTAAGCAAATTTTATGATTTTACTGAGGATGAGGGTATATGTAAGTCGGATTAACCAACTGAAATGATTTTACTTCTTTTCGGTAACCTCATTTACTTTAATCTGTCCTTAATATATTATAGAACTCATTTGCCTTCTTAG
This sequence comes from Muscina levida, assembly GCA_964034835.1. Classification (NCBI taxonomy): domain Eukaryota; kingdom Metazoa; phylum Arthropoda; class Insecta; order Diptera; family Muscidae; genus Muscina; species Muscina levida. The sequence continues at coordinate 11,800 of CAXIUB010000126.1, read as the reverse complement.
TACTTCTGGTGTCATAGTAATTTTAAAAAATTATTTCCTGCGGCAATCCAAATCTTCCACTTTAATCCTGTTTAGTTTATGGCGTCAGCGAATACAGGTCGCTTCGCATGTCTCCATGTACTGCAAATCTTTGACTCCACCACAGTATAGTTAAGAAACTAATAAACCTTGTCGTTGCTATGTTGCAGCCGCCTCTATGTTCGGCATTTTGCAATCCTCTTGTCATAATCTTATGACATTCTCGAAATAAACTGTCCTTACAACTTCCGTCCGTCGTATTGCTTTTTCGCTTATTGTCCTTGCGGTATAACGCAACATTCTGGGTTAATGACAGAAAGGACAAGAATGCGGGTGTACATTGAATTTAATTGATGCTGATGTAAATAGTTTAACTACAATTGGCACTTTTGAAATTAGTTGTTAGTTCTACATAATAAAAATGGCTCAAAATTCATTTGAATTCATAATAAGCCTTTACGTTATAATCGGATGCAAACACTTTCATTCACACACAACACACACCCATATAAACGTCGAGCTAGAACATGGTAACCCTTACTGAGTGGTCAGGAACTTTGTCACTTAAGGCTTATGAATTGACAATGAACACTAACAGTAACACCGCCAAAACCACTCGACGCCACTTTTGATTGGCTTAGCTGCGATAGCCTCCTCTCCCCACCCAACCAGAATGCACATCATAACGCAATATTGTATTAGCGCCCACAAATGTTTCCGTGTAGAGAATTAAGCCATAACCAAACGTTTGTCATGTTTTATGACAACAGGTTGGAAATACCATTGTGTGTGTGGATGGAGGAGGTCCTTTACACACACAAATAAATGAGGGGCTTTGAGGACCATAGCAGCGACTCTGTTGAATGAAATCCGAAACAAAATAGATATGTAAGCATTTAAACAGCAAACCCATTATGGTGCTGTTAAATAGGATTATCAACAAGTTTAAACTACGGTCATGAGAGACGTTATGAGGTGAGTTATGATCAGGGACGTGCAATTTAGATCATGTACTGTGTGATTTACATAAAGTTAGTTTAGAAACGTAAACGTAAGAAACGTAAACGTATTTTACCTGACCTAAAGAAATTGAAATATTAATGTCACACAAAAAAAAGTTAATTTAACTTCCCTTACGAAGTATCATTGACCATCAGGAATCTCTTTTACCTGTAGGCTACTACTTTTCATATTTTTTTGCCTCATTGGCGTAGGTCATAAATTCAACTCAAACGTTAATGCAATTAATGAAAGTATATGTGTTTTTAGATGATTCAACAAAAGCCTAAAACTGTCTTACCAGCCACCGACTGTCACGATGTTCTTCTAAAAGGCCAATCCCATACAACAGCCTACTGAAATGAACGACGTTAATAATGTGAAAAATTCTGTTAAATTTATATTTGAAGTAGTCACATCGACAAGTATATGCTTGCACTTTTAATGCTGATGCCATTGCTGCTGCTGCTCTGGCTGGTTGGTGTTGGTGACGATGATGCAGATAATGAATGCCGTGGGTGGTTCAAAAGAATATTTAATAGTCATATTAGTCAGACAGGGACTCACCCCAATGCCGAGCAGCGGCTTTATATTGCAAGTGCGAAAATATGGGGATTTTTTGGTCGGCAGAAAATCCTCATTTATACCAACACTTAATTGTACACAAAGTGCATATAAAATATCATAAATGCCAATAAAAAAGGAGAAAATTGCATGAAATCGCTGGAATACAGAACCAAATGCATAAAACTTTTTATTACCACCACATACCATATATTAACTCCCTGAGACGCCCTACTCTACATATACTACCGTTTAGATACAGTCCACATACCTAACTGTGAGGTGCCCGCTTGTTCTGGTAAGCATTACGTATGTAATGATACCATCGATGACCAGGAATGACTCAGTACTTCCTTGTCAATATACCCGCCATACGTTTTATTGACGAATTTTACATGGGGATGCCATAGGAGGTATACAATCGCCACCCTCTCGCTTACCATCCATAGACGAAAACACTAATGGTAATTCGTTATAACTTTCGTCGATACCAATTATATGATGAAATAGATAATGAAGTGGAGTAAACTAGTTCGTTAATAATATACTACTACAGAATGGAAAAATTTTAAGGAACTTGGGAAGTGACATAGTGTATGGTGTAGTTCTGGTCGAGTACAATATTAACATATTTGTTGGTAAAAATCGGTTAACAAGTGATTAAGTTATTCATGCCTTTTGAGGAACGCTACTTTCATATCCCATACTAAAAAAAAGCCTGGAGAACTTTGCATTTAAACACGAAAAACTTCTAACACAGTTGTTGACTTTACATTTCCAGATCAAACACTGAATGGAATTTTTCAAGCACCGTTTAACATACCGATCATTAAATTATTATTTTTTATTTGCTACAAACACATCAGAGAATAACGGCACTTAAAAAAGAGAAGAGAAGAGTAAAAATATGAAAATGAATATGTCTGTTTATTTTACTATCCCCTAGTAATGCGCACGGGAGTCAATTGACGCAAAGCTCGCTTACTTTGGATTAATGAAATAAGTATATACGCAGTTAAACGAAATCGTTTATGATGTATACTATGAAAAGTATAAGTTAGTAAGTACTGAGTGTTATAATCGACGTAATCATTACAGAAAAGGTGTATATTGTAGTTTTGCCGAACAAGCGGGTGGTGTATCATCCACATATCTACACACATGCAAATTCATATATTTTGTGTGGGAAAAATGGATTTCAAGTGGAAGAGCAACAAAGTGTAGCTTAATCCAATGTGACCATTTCATAAAGTGATCATAAAGTATTAACAAACAACAACAGATGAAGTGGATAGTCACACACAGGCGACAAAGGATCAAAGTACATGCAACCTACAAGCAGCTTATATGTGGGTCTTTTATGTGTGTGTGTATGTACATTAGGGTAATAACTTTTTTTGGACAACATTCTCCCCAGGGCTTTTCTAATGGCAAATATTGTATTAATGATAAAAAAAACTATTTCAGTTCAATTTGATAAAAAAAACCTTACGCACCGACAGCGATTTCTAAAATGCCTTCAATATATGTTTTTTTATTTTTTTTTTTAATAACAATTTTTTCTAAATATGGTTTGTACATATGTAAGTATGTAAACAAATAATAACAATAAATGATTAAAAGTAGGTATTGTAAGATATAAACTTTAGGTTCAAAGTACGCGATGGTTTACAAAGCATTTTTTACAAAAAAAAAAATTTTATACTTTGTTTGATTCAAAACTTTAACGCGTTTGGTGCGTAACCTTTTTTAACGATAGCGAAAAACTAAAAACGCAGTTCTTAATATTTTTCCATGCCCTACACGATTTTGTCTGGGGAGATTTGATATTTGCAAAAAATGCAAAAAGTTATTACCCTAATGTACATGCATCAAAATCGACAAACAGTAAGTCGATGTTTCAAAGTGAATTTGAATTATAGCATTTAATGGATATTTATTCCAGTATTTTAGTTTTGATCTATAAACGTGATTGTTGCCACACAATTGCTATAAATAGATGAACTGAAGGGTAATTAAAATATCTTAAAAAATATTGTTTTACTTTATTATATGATTCAATTTGTAGAACAATATTTGTTGACATGTTTAGGTCAATGCGATAATAGCTTCTAAGTTGATATTACGTACACAGTGTTTTGCAACTTTAATATTTCTGGAATAATTTTGTAAGTTATGAAGTGTTGGTGATATCTTAATAAAATTAACATATGTTCAGAGCTGAGGAGCCATTTGGATATCCCCGTACTTATTCTAACTGTCGGCAAATTATTAGTGATATGTTGTTAGCACACAGATTATAGTGTATATATATAACCAGTACAGAAATTTCAGTCAGGTAAACTGACTGATAAATACCATCACCCAATATAAGATATTGTTGAAGTCTTGAGTTATTGAAATTAATAGATTTTTAATTAAAATAAAATTACTTATGTATATTTTTTCCCCTGCTTGTGGTGCAAAATCGTCCAAAACTTTACTTATTTGTGTTGGGGGTATAGGTGCCCGTTTGGAATTTATGTGAGAAATATTAATTTTTCAAAAAAATATAATTTTGATAGGGGGTACCACAAGGGGTGAACCGATACAGTCCTTATTCGTTCCTAACTTAAATTTTCTTACGTACAACTTACGAATAAATTGACTGAATTCAGTGTATTTACAAAAAAAGATATGTATGTAAGACTATAGAGGTGAGTTCGGTCCTTTGTGTGGGAGGTACCAGAAGAGGTGTGTCAAATAGTTAGGTTTTCTGAGGTTTCGCCTCCTATCACAATATAAATTAACCGACTAATTTTCATTACCCCTCAAATGTCCGTTTGGAAGTTATGGGAGAATTATTAATTTTCCAAAAATAGGTAATCTTGTATGGGAGGTACCAGAAGGGGTGACCCGATATAGGCCATATTCACTCCTGATTCATATTTTCATAAGCGTACAAATTACTCATAATTTGACTGAATTCAGTGTACTTAGAAAAAAGATATGTTTGTACTGCTAAGGGGGTGAGTTCGGTCATTTGTATGGGAGGTACCAGAAGGGGTGTGTCAAATAGTTAGGTTTTCTAGGGTTTTGCCTCCTATAATAACATAAATTAATCGACCAATTTTCATTAGACCCCAAGAGTCCGTTTGGAAGTAATAGGAGAAATATTAGTTTTCCAAAAATAGGTAATTTTGTATGGAAGGTACCAGAAGGCGTGAACTGATATGGTTCATATTCATACCTGAGTCTAATTTTCATAAGCAAACATCATACGCAAAATTTGAGTGATCTCAGTTTACTTACAAAAAAGATATGTATGTAAAACTATAAGGGTCAATTCGGTCATTTGTATGGGAGGTACCAGAAGGGGTGTGTCAAATACTTAGGCTCTCTGAGGTTTCGCCTCCTATCACAACATTAATTTATCGACCAATGTTCATAACCCCCCAAGTGACTGTTTTGAAGTTATTGGAGAAATATATAATTTCCAAAAATAGGTCATTTTGTATGGGAGGTACCAGAAGGCGTGAACCGATATAGTCCATATTCATACCTGAGTCTAATATTTATAAGCAAACATCATACGCAAAATTTGAGTGATCTCAGTTTACTTGCAAAAAAGATATGTATGTAAAACTATTAGGGTCAATTCGGTCATTTGTATGGGAGGTACCAGAATGGGTGGGGCAAAGGTTTCGGTTTTCTTAGGGTTTGTCTACTTTTGCAAGATAAATAAACTGACCAAATTCAAACATCCTCCGGTTGTCCGTTTGGAAGTTATGGAAGAAATATAAATTTTCCAAAAATAGGTAATTTTGTATGGGAGGTACCAGAAGGGGTGGGGCTATTCAGCCCATTTACAATCCCATAAGTTCGTTTTGAAAAATATTGATACTGGTAAATTTTCATACCGATCCGTCAAGGTTTACTCGAGTTATCCTGCTGACCAGCCATCCAGCCAGCCAGCCAGCCAGCCAGCCAGCCAGCCAGCCAGCCAGCCAGCCAGCCAGCCAGCCAGCCAGCCAGCCTGCCAGCCAGCCAGCCATACAGACGGACATAGCTCATTCTTCTTAAAAAGTTCTGAAACGAATTTGGTCTTAAGATACTTGGGGTCTAACTCGTCTCCTTTAATGCGTTACACTTTTTTTCGTATCAAATGATATATACCCTCATCCCTAAGGGTGATGGTATAAAAATGGTGGCAAAAATGTATAGTAATTCATCAATTGAGAACGGCTGGGCCGATTTTGCTGAAACTTTTTTTCAGTTGTTCGTTATTGCCAGGAGAAGGTTTATGTGAAAGAAAATTTTGGGAAAATCTTCCTGAAAAGTCGGAAAATCGGAAAATTGGAAAAACCGAAAATTGCCTTTTTGTATGAAATTTTGTGTGTAATTGTTACAGAAGGGCTTTTCGAATAGAAAAATGGAAAATTTTTGTTGAAAAATGCGGAAAATTCCGGAAAAATTCGAAAAATTTAAATTTTTTTTTTTTACGAAATTTTGCATATTATCGTGTGACTTTATAGTTTTGGACGATGTAACAGTGAAAAATTTCGGATAATTATTCCGAAATTACTTTCCGAATGGGAAAATAGAAAAATTCTCGGTGGAAATCTCGGAAAATTCAGGAAAAACTCGAAAAATTTGGATTTTTTCGGAAACATTTTGCACCGCAAACTGAATTTTTGTATTACATTTTGTGTGTAATTGGTTGCGTTTTGTTGGTAACTTATACGCTCTTAGCCATACAAATGTTATCCTATATATGCTAACGGGGTTAAATTACACGCTAAGCTAAACGGGGATAAGTTGTTCAAAATAGTAGTAAAAATTAAAATGTGACCAAATTTTTTACAGCAGGCGTAAACAAAAAATAAAAAAGAAAAGAGAACGTCAAATAAAATAAAACGCTTTTGAATGATATTTTTTCAATGAAATGTTATTTTACAGCAATTTTGTTTTGCAACCCCTAGAAAAAAGAAGTTCCAATTTGTGGCTTAAGGTCCATGCGGAACTTTAGATCCTAAAGGTTCATGTGAATCAGTTTTATTTTAATATTACAACATTTTTCGAAAATATCACAAAAACTTTTAAAACTACAATTAAGAAAATATTTACGAATGAATGAAAAGAAATCAACAAATTATTTGACATAAATTACTGTGCTGCCAAGTAATTTCTTTTTGTTAACGGCGAAGCGTTTATACCGGTCTCCTATATAGGATACCAAAAAAACACGACCATTGTTTCGTTGTGGCTTTTCGGTTGGAAAAATAGAAAATTTTGGTTGGAAAATTATGGAAAATTATGGAAAAATTCCAAAAATTTAAATTTTTGTTCGACGAAATTTTACATTTTATTGTAAGTTTTGATAATTTTGAATGATATAATTGTGAAAAATTCGGATAATTATTCCGAAATGACTTTTCGAATTCAAAATTAGAAAATTCTTGGTGGAAACCTCGGAAAATTCTCAATTGTTCTCAAGCTTCGGGATGGTGGACAAGTTGGACGAAATGGCTGACGACATTTGCACAGAGTTCGCATGACAACATCCAATTTCGATCTTGAAATTATCTTCTGATCAAAGACATGTGCGTGCTAATGTGTGGCAGTCTACTGTCGAAATTGGGAATACCAGCGCAAAATCGTTCATGCATTCAATCGCGAATTGCAACAAGAACAAGACTTTGATCGAGTTGAGCTGACTGAAAGAGTCCGAACAAATGTGGCGCTCTTAACTGCCTAGCAAACGAATGTGTACGATTCAATGATGAAAGTTGTTGACATTGGAACGGAAGCATTTACTTTCTCGATGATGCCGGTTGGACAGGCAAGAGATTCGTAATTTCTTTGATTCTAGCAGCAATTCGGTCAAGATCGCAATTAAGTTAGCTGTTGCATACTTTGGTATTGCTTCCACAATCGAACTGCACATTCCGCTTTCTTCTCACGGTTGACAACACAACGTGTAGCGAAATTGTTGCGAGAATGCTCAATCATTATTTGGAATTAATGCACGAATTAATGTATAGACGAGCATTGGATGCAGATGACCTAACGATGAACAATTTTCGAGGTCATTTAACGTGAATGAGGCAACCAACTATTCAACAGAATTTTTGAACTCTCTAGATGTGCCAGTTGTGCATAATTTGCAGCTGAAGGTGGGATCGATCATGATCATTTTGCGGAAACTGAATCATCCGAAATTTTAATTAAAGCGACGATCATCAAGGGCTTATGCAAAGGAGAGGAAGTCCTTTTCCCTCGAATCTATTATTCCAACCGATCTTCCCTTCTAATTCAACTCCCCATTCGATTGGCTTTTGCGATAACAATCAATTAATCGTAAGGCCAATCATTGGGAATTTGTGGAATCAACCTCGAATTTCCCTGCTTTTCACAGGGTCAGCTGTGCGTTGTTTGTTTGCGTGTTGGCAAACAGTCTTCATTGTTTGTTTTTACGCCGGAAACAAATCGGAAAACATTGTATATCAGATCGCTCTTCACAGATTTCGATTAAATTCAAGTAAATCAGATTAAAACTTGAACTATCAGTGTTTTACTATTATATAAAGGCGTTACCTTAGGAGCGAGACAAAGTTTGCCGGGTCCAAAGTTGTATGGCAGAACAACGTTTGCCGGGTCAGCTAGTACTTCATACATTACCTTACACTAATTGGACTAGTATAGGACCAGATGTGACAGACTACAGATATTAAGTATATAGTTTTACATAGTAAAATCTGGTCCCAACTAGAGCGCCATTCTGAGAACTTAAAAAGGGTATTAAGTCATGGTTTCCATTTCATGGCCATTCCGCTACACTCCGTCCATTACTTATCAACTATTAAATCATTTTTATTGCCTTTACTCTATTTATGTCGTCAATAACATCTTGACAAACGTCACTGAAAATCTTGTGCATATCTATCGCAACCGATTGCCCTCATCATTATTGCTTCGTCTGCATTGTTCATGATCGCCCGTACAAGGATATTGATGGCCACCACCAGAACAAAACCAAATCAAATTTCACTTTTGACCAACACCATCATAAACCCTGAATGTAATCCCTCTCAATTAGACCCATGTTTTGTACAAAAAACGGCAATAACACTGAAATCTTATCGCTGTTGCATTCAAATTCTAGGGATCCTGTATACATTTGCAGTTAATATTATGGAAAGGTCCCTGTTATTTTGGAAAATTGTTTGAAAATTTTCGGGAGAATTTTCCAATTGTCGACGGACCATGTGTGTGGTGGTCATGTGTGTGGGGACGCAGCAGCTCTAAGCCAGTGTAATTGAAGATAGGACCGCAAAGTCTATCATAGAATCCCAGTCGTTTTAGTTATTCCAACCAAGAGTGTGTGTGTCTGTGAGAGAGTGTGGTAGAACACATACAGGGGGGGCTACGTGCACTCGTACGATAGTATAGTTCGCATAGTAAATAGCTTATATTGCCAGGCTGGGGGTGAGTATTATTATGGTACTTATTTATGTTACTTTTAGTACTGTTTGAAATGAATATATATAAATGTATAAAATAAATATTCGCATCACTACATGTGGATTGATGCCAATCGGCAGATTCCCTCATTTTGAAAACACCTCGGGCCGCGTAGCCTTGACGATCTAGTCCAGCGGCAGAAGGCACAGGAACGTGTCAAAAGGCGCCTGAGGTTCGGTCCTTATGCTCTAGTTATTACCATTGCACATCTTGTTTATCTTTCCGAGCATTTTCGGTTAAATACTTATATTTAGATTCTCCCACCAAACCAGACTTCCATATGTAAGTATTGGTGGGTCTACGGCAATATACGGACCACGAAGTTTTTTCGCCAATTTAGCTTGTGGTCGAGAGCAATATGAGGGTATATATCATTTGATACGAAAAAAAGTGTAACGCATTAAAGGAGACTAGTTAGACCCCAAGTATCTTAAGACCAAATTCGTTTCAGGGCATTCTAAGACTATTAAGCTATGTCCGTCTGGCTGGCTGGCTGGCTGGTGGTAAACCTTAACGGATCGGTATGAAAATTTACCAGTATTAATATTTTTCAAAACGAACTTATGGGATTGTAAATGGGCAGAATAGCCCCTCCCCTTCTGGTACCTCCCATACAAAAATTACCAATTTTTGGATTATTTATATTTCTTTCATAACTGCCAAACAGACGACCGGTTGATATTTGAATTTGGTCAGTTTATTTATCTTGCAATAGTAAGAAAACCGAAACCTTTGCTACACCCCTTCTGGTACCTCCCATACAAATGACCTAATTGACCCTAATAGTATTATATACATATCTTTTTTGTAAGTAAACTGAATTTACTCAAATTTTGCATATGATGTTTGCTTATGTAAATTGGGCTCAGGAATGAATATGGATTATATCGGGTCATCTTTTCTGGTACCTCTTATACAAAACGACCTATTTTTGAAAAATTAATATTTCTACCATAATTTCCAAACGGACATTTGAGGGGTTAATGAAAATTGGACAATTAATTTATCTTGTGATAGAAAGAGAAACCTAAAAAAACATAACTATTTGACACACCCCTTCGTTTTTGTAAGTACACTGAATACAGTCGAATTTTGCGTAAGTTGTACGGTTATGATAGTTTGAATCAGGAATGAATATGGATTATATCGGATCACCCCTTCTGGTGCCTCCTACACAAAATTAACTTGTTTGCAAAATTAACATTTCTCCCATAATTTCTAAACCGGCATCTGAACGATAATCAAATTTAGTAGTTAATTAACTTGTAATGGGAATTATTATTGGGTGATAATGTTAATCAATCAGTTTACTTGACTGAAATTTCTGTACTAGTTTTTTTAAAAACTTTCATATAAAAGGGTAAGAGGCTAGTTGGGGTGCAGACCTTTGGGGAGGCTTGAATGGGATTACCCTTCTTGGGTATAAGAACCACTTTAACCTCCTGGGCTCAAAAAAACTTATGACCCACTTCACCTTTTCCTCATTCACCATATTATCCACAAAAACCAAGTCCGTATAGTGGGCTCATACTAACGACCAGGGCAAGAATCAGCTAAGAAAAAGTTGAGAGCTGTAGTGAGGTTATCCATTTTTCTGTTTACCTCAGCAATTGTATTACAGATTTCCACAGGAACTTTACTGCACCGGAAAATTGGGTCCCGAAGTCCGCCCAATTAGCTCTCCCCAGATTCATATCTGTCGACATTTCCCTAATAAAGCCACTGCAATGTAGAGGAAGCCATGGTCCGGGATCCCCAAAGAACTTTCAAATTATAAACATTATAAATCGTAGTACTTTTTCTCATTCCCCTCTCTATGGCTCTCATTTGCCATCCCTTACGTATATGAATAATGGTCAATTTTATGGATGCAACTCATGTTGCCTCTGTTGCTGTTCATTTTATATGTGAAAGTGCGTTTAAGCCAATGGCAAAATTATGTAATATGCAAATTGAATGTTTATCCTACAGTAGCTGCATGGTCCGCTATGGCGGCGTATGTAGTATCTGTGTGCATGCAACTGAATGTTGTGGCATAAACACTAAAACACGCACGATGTTGTTGTTGCTGTTTGTAGCTTCTTAGCCCGTTCGCTCGTTCGTTACTGTTGAATATGCCTCACGTATATGTATTTTTTTTTCTGTTGGTCAGGCCAATAACACTCGACAAATATTACTTACCGCATTGCAGGAATGCTCACTCTTGCCGCTGCTATTGGTGTGGGTAATTCCACTTAAATCATACATAAAGCTTTACAGGAATGTAACTGGGCATATGTATATGCATATATAAAAGTATGCATATTGGTGGTATATGACCATCGTGTACTGCTGGTATGTTCTTGAGAGCATCAATATGTCCTTTGAAAAATGAAATACGGAACAATTAATATGCGAGCATAACAGATGCTTTTATGAATTTATATGATAGCTGTTTGCTGCTTTGTATCCTGTTGAAAGGCTTTTAAGCTTTAATTAACTTAGCCTTGTAGTTGGCCTGATGGTGCTGTGTTGACTTAACGCAAGGTTTTTTTATGCGAATGCCCAAAAATTTTTCTTCGTTTTTTTATAATCTCTAAATTAAAAAATATTTAATGAATGCACCAAAGCAAATATCCCAATTATGCGTCATACATATATATATATATATACATTAGGGATATAACTTTTTAACAATTTTTTAAAATATCAAAATTGGCATGGCACAGTCCAATAG